>PVJI01003706.1:0-119015 GCA_004026765.1 Micronycteris hirsuta | reverse complement strand
CTCACCCAAAGGTACGAGGGTGGTTCAAATGATCACTGCTTCCCTCCAAGTTCAGATTCTGGTACTTATTCTGTGAGTCACAAGTTTCCTTTTTGCACAGCCACTGTCATCTCTGTTTTTCTTAGTCCAAGATAACTTGACTAAGGTAACCAGTACACAAATTGTATGCTGAAAAAGGAGAAAAAAAAGAAACTAGCGCTGAAACTGTGCCATTGCGTCTGACACTGCAGGGCTTGGCCACCTGCAGATGGTGAGGAAGAGCGGTCGTCCCGCTGCTGCCCTCGTTTCCAGGCTCCGCGAGGGGCCAACAGCAGCTCACTTGACTTTCCTGGGCCAGAACCGTGGTAGTGCGATAATGACATTTCTACCAGCCTGGGAGATGCCATCAGGACCAAGGAAAGAACACATCGGCTTTGGGCCCCGCTCCGGGAGTGCATGCCGTGGGCGGTGTCCCGGAGTCCACGGCTCCTGAAGTTTGCCACATGAGGCTTGGTGTAAGACGCAGAGCAGGCAGGGAAGGATCCTGGAGAAGAGAGCCAGCAAGCATGCTGATCACACAGCTTTGGGAATGTGTCCTAGCAGTGTGGCTGTGAGCCTTCCCTAGCTCAGCGTTCTTGTAAGCAGTTAGGTGGTGGTCCTTTTTCTGCCGGGCCACGAGCTCTCAGGGGACATGGGCCAGACCGTCTTTGTAAATCCCTGTGGGACCCTGAACTCACGAGTACCCTGTACCCCGTGGGCACTGTTGGTGATGGCCTGGCAGACCCAAATCCAAAGTCGTTACTAGCATGTTTAACCAAATATTTCTGGAGTTTGAAAGAGGTCTCGTTTTGAGTTTGAGGTGGAGGCCCACCTACTTCTTCTCTATTCCAAATAGCCCCGTGTGTCCATCAGAAACTCAGCATAGCAAAATACATATTTGCAAAGGATTCAGCTCAGCTAACTGCCCCTTCATACATCACGGGCCCTCTTGCTCAAGCTCCTTCTCCAAGCCTTCGAGAGCTGTCCACACTGAAGGGGAGCCATTCGGTGCACCGACTGACGCCTGTTTGCACCCAGCCTGGATTAGGTGAAGCTCCTGAAAGGTTCCAGGATGCAAAGAACAGAATTCTAGCGCAGATTTTTCTCTTGCTCTTCTCTTCCTAAATGCCTGGACTGGAACATGCATCCGTATGGTTAAGGCCATATAATGGGACTTACAATTTTCCTTTTTCTCATCATTCCTTTCCCTAAAAGGAACCTCAATTCATGACTGATGTCCAGACTTTTCATTTGAAAATCCTGTTTGAGATGTACTCAATGACCCACCAGCAAAGAATACTGAAATACCTGTTTGTAGGGTGAATGCTGGGGTTCCCTTCAGATAGATGGGCAATCACTTGTGTGTTTGCCACGGGTCGGAGACTCTCGTTCTCAGTCTCTAAAAGGCTGTTTAGGATACAATAATCTATCACTGTGAGGCCGGTCATTTCCTGGCATGTCCCCTTTCTTCTCTCTTTTAATTTTTAAGGCAAATAAAGAAACTAAAAACTGTCACCCTCCATTGTATCTGCACTTGTAAACATTTTCAGTTGGGTTCGACTCCTCTATGCCATCACTCCCAGCTACATCTTTCCCCTGAAGACAGAACTTCATGAGAGTATATCAAAGTATAAACCTCAAAGTATAAATATAGCGTATTTCTCTTCTTAAATCCCACATCTTTTTAAAAAAGTTTTGATGGAGCCTTTATGAGGAAACACAAAAATAAGTCCAGAGAGTAGTGACCGCCCAGAGCGCAGCCCTATGTAACAGTGATAATGTTCCTACTGTCTGCCAGGAGGGTTACCATGGCAACGGTGCCAGATTTTCACTGCCTCCGTGTGGGGCACAGTGACAGCTCTCTGGGTAGTGATTGCTTTACGTAATGGGATGGAAGGAGAATGACAAACTCAGTCTTCTTGTTTACCAGCGAGACAGCAGTGGCCAGTTGGGAGGAGGGATGTTCCCTGGTCACAGTTCTCAGAGGCAGGCCACACGCTCTCCACCTGGTGGGGAACCACCGGGAAGATGGCCTCCCCCCAGACAGCTGGCGGGCCTGAGGGCCCTGCGCAGGGCCTCTCCCTTCCCTCTTCACGGGGCTTCTGCTGGCCGGAGTGAACCTGGATTCTACTTTCCCCACATCCGAGCTTCCCTCCCTCTGAGCGCCCTCTGACCGCCGTCATGTTCAAGTTTTTAAAAGCTACTTCTTACTTTCCTTCTAGGAGATTTGGATGTGTGAGAGAAGCTTCTTTCCAAAAGTCTTATGTTCAAAGCACGTACTAGTTTTGAGAAAATACTTCCTTCTTGGCCTAAAGTGAGATGATGTATGAATGGAAAGATAAGTAACTTAATATGTTTGAAAGAGGTATAAATTTTTAATTCTGAGAAATAGTAACCTTCTATGCCCTCAAACTTTAATGTAAACCCTCCCCCCCAAGTGTTTAAAGATGCTTTAAAAAATTAACAATGAACAGGAAACAAATCTTAATGAAATTGATTCCATTTGGCCAAGATGCTCACTTCTCTCTTGACACCTCGATGTCAATCATTATTTGCCTAGACTAAGACTGTGTTCCTGTCAGAGGTAAAAACAGACCCCCGAGTATCTGTATGAGACCCTCCCAAACGTGTCCATTTGTCATTCCTCAGCCAGGGTCAAGCAGCACTTAACCCATCCCACGGCAGCTTTGCGGTGAGTCCCTCTTCAGCAGCGACGGGGCCTTTGAGCAGCAGCCCAGCGATTTTCAGACCCATCTGAAGATGTGTGCCAAACCAGGACAGATCCTATTTTTATCTTCGTTAAGTATTGACGGCTTTGAGAATCTTTACTGCTGTGAAAAACCTTCCTTGACAGAGTTAGGAAAGAACATAGAGGGTTTTTTTTTTTAACCCTAACCTGAGGATATGTTTGTTGATTTGAGAGGGAGAGAGAAACATCACTGAGAGAGAGATAGATGGGTTGCCTCCCGTACACACCCTGACCAGGGATTGAACCCGCAACCTAAGTATGTGCCCCTGATCAGAACTTAAACCCACAACTTTCTGGTGTACGGGATGATGTTCACCCAGTCAAGCCACCTGGTGAGGGTGAATATTGAAATGTTTATGCTTTAAAAAATTAGATAGTATTGGGTTTTTTTCTTTTATATAAAGGCAGGGGAGAAAATTTTGTTGTGATAGTCCAGGTTAAGGGACAGAGAAGAAGGAAATTTCCAAGAAAAATAAAACACATGTTCATGGTTGTGAGTCAATATTTCATGCATATTGACTTTCAAACAAAGGATTTTGACCTGAGAGGCCTTGGGGGGAGCGGAGAAGTGTTTACGAGTCTGCTCTGGATGAGAGGACCGGTAACAGTGACGCGCTGACATTGAGATGGAGTGAACACGAGGCAACGGTGTGAACACTGGACAGACCTGATTTCAGACCGAGCCTTCACCGCCGGCTACCCGTGACACTCCGGGCAGACTATTTAGCCTCTCTGCTCTCGCTCCCTCATCTGCAGTAGTGCACAGCAACTCGAAATCTACGTTGCTTTCGGAATCGAATGAGATCACTCGTGAAGCGTGGAGCACAGTGCCTGGCACAGCTGAAAGCTGCTGCGAGGGTTTTTATTATTCTCTTCTGGCAGCGGATTTCTGTGGCTGTTTTGACAGTTTAACCCCACATCTCTACTAAGTTGCCAAAAGAGAATTTTCCATCCCTGCCCCTCTCAACCACACCCTGCTTTAATCATGAACCAGATTTCAACACCATCCCTGAAAGGTCGCCACCCACCGCAGATTTTCCCTGTGTAGTTTTAAATTTCACGGCACCTATAAATGTTAAAAACAGTCTATCAGCCAAAGTGATACTTAGCACCTGTTGGTAAAAGAGTGTACTCTTAGAATACGCCTTACCATCTAGAAAGGAACAACATGTGAGTTAGACATGAGTGAGGACATTCACAATAGCCTCCATTCCAGTGACTCCAAGACAACATTCCATGTTCTGTGCTGGCGGGGAGAGTTTATTTCTCATAAGCCATCTCTCCAGGGGCCACGGGTATCTCAGCAATGTCAGCATCGCCAACACCTCTAAGTAAGCCTCGATCTAGCGATCTGTCCCTACATTTCTCTTATAAAATACTTCAATGATGGAGCACTGTAGGTTGAAAATTTTTTCTTCTCACACTTGATTGATGTTTTGTGTTATTTTTTTTTCAGATTTCAATTTTGCTGTGAAACACACCACACCCAATTTATAATGTAATTATCCTCAGAACACTGAGAACTTTAATTTTGGAATGGATCTTGACAATTCAGTTATTCTCCATCTGTATCAGCTCCTTCTTGTGCAATGATGGAAAATGTAACTAAATCTGGCTTTAACAACAACAAAAAGGAAGGGTGAGGGAAGTGAAAGCTAAGTTGTTAGCTCTCCTAACCAAAAGAGGTAGGGATAGAACCAATCATGGACTTAACAAATGTCAATAGACATTAATTGGTCTGCATATTTGAATTCTATGTATTTAAAGTGGTGGCTTCATTCTTATGTTCCATGAGATGGTAAAATGGCAAGTTGCACCAAGCCCAGTTGGCCCCAGGTTTATGTCCAAGAAAAAAGAGCCTTTCTTTTTCTCTCCCTCTCTCTTTTTTTCAAGTCCTAGCAAAAGACTCATTGGATGGGAGAATTCTGTGAACACAGAAGGTTGAATGGATGATACATGTGAGCTGTGTGGTAGACTGTACCCTCATGAAGTGGTTTCAGGCAAGAGTAAATTGGTTCTTTCAACTGGGCTACCCTGAAACTTCATGCTTTTACATCCACTAGAGTAGTTGGAAATAACCCAACTTATGTGGCCATCTCAAAGCATCTCATCATGTGCTGTATAGGTTCTCAGCATCTGTCAGTCAAGCTGTATGGTTTAAAGAGATGTACAGACGTCTGCATCATAACTCCCGTAATGCCCACCTCTCTGTGTAAGCCATCAGGCAGGTCATCCTGGGGACGAGGGGAAAATAGCAAGGTGATGAGAACCTGTTTCAGGTTTGTGTGTATGTGCGTGTGTTGTGTGTACACAGAGTTAAATAAACAAAAGAAAACAATCAAACAAAACCAGAGAACAGCTTACACCTTTGAGCTACATTAGATCCACAGAGATTATTCTCTGTTAGGTCCAAACGTATCCAGACCCAGGGCTCACAAGTTGATTTGGAGTATTACTGCACCCTTCATTGGGAAAGCTTGAGGGTGTGGAATAGGCATTGGTCGGCCACTCGGTGGGTCCCTGGGAATCTCCCTGTGACTTCAGGAAATTATACAGAGCACAGATTTGCCCGAGATAGTCCATTTTGGAGTCTGTGTTATCTTTGGCAAGGATCAAGTCTTTCACCCTTTTAATTGGGATGATATGTACTTATAAAAAAAGCCCTAGATTATTGATCCAGAATCTTAGCCCTCACAGGTTTTTTGTTTGGTTGGTTGGTTGGTTGGTTTGGTTTGGGGTGGGACGGGGTTAATAACATCATTTAATCAGTTCCACAATAAGCAAACACTGAAAGAAGTTTTAACTCTTATAAAGTATAAGAGTTAAACCTCATATATTTTCCTCTCTGTTCTAAGAATTGTGTGACACATGGCAAAAGAGCTTCTCAAAGTCCCCATGGTCAATAAAAAAGACAGAGTTGTGGTCCTTCCAGTCCTGTGTACATCTTTCATTTGTCTTCGGATGTCTATGGAGAGGCTCTGAGCCAGTGAGACGTGGTCTGGACATTGCACCCTGGTCTTTTGTGTGGCAGATAAATGGTTGCTTTCTGGGTACCTGGGAAATTCCCTTTGAGACATCCTTGTGAAGTGTGGTCACTCTGCTTAAATCTTGCATAAGGCATGCATGATTCACGGCTTTGGTTTTTAGGGACTGGACAAAGCTCCCCATCATAGGCTGAGACCTGTTCCTATGGCCAGTGGAGGGGGGCTTCACCACCAGTTTGCAGAGGTCAGTTCCGAGGCTGCCTGTAGCTCCTTTGTCTTTCCTGGACAGTTGGGATTAGAGGTGGGGCATCTGCCTGTTGTCTTTCTGGCTGCTGCTTCTTAGAAAGTTAACACAGTGCGAAGGCTTTATGGTGTACTGAAACTTTATCACATTGGACACGAAGGAGGGAGGGGAAGATGAGCATCTTCACAAAAGTAATTTAAAAAGCTTTTCTAAAAATCAGAATTTCAGATTTGGAGAGAGAAGCCTTTATGATATTTTTATTTATTTGTTAAAATTTTCAAAGAATTTAATACAAAAGCTTTTCGATTGTGTGCGCATATGTGTGTACATGCGTGTGCTCACAGAGCTCAAGTTAACCAGAGAAGGTGACCATGTTAGGGCCATTGGTTTGGGAAAGAATCACAAAGTTCACTGGACTGAGAGATTAAATTAAGGGTGGGCTTGATCAAATTTTATGCTTGTATTGGGGCAGATAATTGAATAAAATTTGAGAAGTTACATAACCCCCAACTATTTCTCGTAGTGTCCCCTGAGAGTAAGACGTGTTTTAACTTGGATCTGCCTGTTCATGGAATGTTGTCATACTTTCTTCAAGATTCAACTCACGTTAAGGTTTCCATGGAAATATTCATCAACAGTCTCCCACCTTCGGGTGTAGCAGCCAGTCACTTTCCTCTTCCGTGATGGTCATCGATTTTTGTTTACCTGCACGGGCAACACCCTCCTGGTCTGAGCCTCTCTCCCGGCTCAGTGGGGCATGGCGGGTAGCAAACCAGGCACCCCTTTAATTCCTCAGATAGACGCACATGTTCTGTATGAATGGATGTTGGAACTCAGGCACATCGGACTCATTCACTTACTCAGTTACTTATTGAGAAAATACTGTGTTTCCGGCACAGCCCCAGGTGATAGGATATAGCAGCGAACAAGCAAAGAATCCTTTCTTCATGAAGTTTATAGTCAAGGGTGGGAGACAAAAATAAAAAAAAAAAACAACAAGGAAAACAGTCAACTGTATAATATGTTAGATAATGGTACATGTTAAAGAGAAAAGCGACACGGGGACGGGAGACGAGGGGTGTTGAAGACTTACCGTCAAGGCTCGAGACTCCGCTGAAGTGCATGGAGCGTAATCATCACTGTCCGAAAACGAAAGTCGCTGTTCCGAAAACGTTTAGAATGATTTAACTTGCAATTGGTAATTCACTGGATAGAAGCCTACGTGCTTCAAGTTCTGCGGGGTGAGGAGAAGGAGCTTGTTAAATGCATGCACGGCTTTTAAAAAGATTGTCAATAGAATTTTAAAGCAATTTAAGTGAAAAAACTTTTCCAAATTACAGCTGCAAACTAAATATAAATATGTATAATTAAAACCATTTTCTGCATTCACTAAGTAGCACCCCCGCCCCAAGTGTCACTTTAGCAAGCAGCAGATTGTTGGCCTAACTCCAATTATTTTAAGCATAGACAAGGGATAAAACCCTACTTCTAAAAAATTTAATTTGGGTATTATATTAATTCAAAGAAGCTTTCCTGCCAAGATGATAAATTAGTGTTATTTCCCTGAGTACATTTAAATTGATACAAACATGTTATAAAAGGTATATTTTTCTTGTGCTTTAAAGGTTGGCCAGCTAGAGCTTTGTATATCCAAGGAGAGAAAGAAAATTCATAAATTAGGCTTTTGCTAAAACCCAGAATATTCATACTCCCCAGCCCCCTGATGATGAGATTTTGGATGTAGCTCTAGAAGCAGGAGCAATGAGTTATGTTTCACCTTTGCTTCAGCAAGACTGGAATGGGCATTTCAGTGTGTTTCTGCTTCTGAGTAAGCACAGCTCTTAGCTGTTAATCAATGTCTATTAAGCCTTGGTGGCAATTGAATCTCCCTGGTAGATAAACATAATGTATGTGTGATTTGAGAATCCTCCCTCTTTAGTTCATTTTACATAGTCATTGCTCACTAGGTAACTGAAAACCAAATCTCTCCTTTGACCTGGTTTATACCTGGCCTTGTTTCCTTGGCACTTCGATGTCCTGAGTCGTCTGCTATGTCTCACACCTTGAATGCCATCTGATTTCCCAAATGCCTTCTCCTGAATATCTTCTCATCTCTGATGGACACTAAATAACTGAGGCGTCGACTCGACCAAACCCTGGGGGTCAGCAGGCTGTGATTAGGAGACCACCTCTCCTTCAGGGTGAGGTAACGACAGGGGTCTCTTCAGTTGGTGATGCCTTTTCCGTAGAGGGAGATTGGAACAAGGGTTGTGTGGCCTGCCAGGAACTTTTCCCAAGTAGAGTACATTGGCCTTCCTCTAGACCGAATGTAGGGCACCGAGAGAAGGGTAAGGGCTGTGTGTTGCTGTTTGGAAAAACTTTAGCCCAAGCAGCCCAAAGTGGATGTGTTGATATTTTTGCTTTGCTTTCATGAGCATGGGTCTAGTATTCAGTTGCCCAAAAGCAGATTTTCGAGAGTGTATGTTTTCTAAAGAATTAACATTTTTCTTTCTTAAAGAGAAAGCATTTTCAATGTTTTCTTCTAAAAGATTTTATGGAAAATTGTATTAATTTTATAGGTAAAATGAAAATTTTAGATTATTCAAGGGCTTAAATTATTCATGCTTCTTCTTTTGGATTTAGTTAATACAAACTAGTAAGTTAAATTGCTCCATCAGTTTCTCATGTGTTACTAGTTTTTGTCCTCTTGTAGTCCAAATATACTTTTCTCTGAAAAAAAATAAAAATAAAAGCAATTCTGGGTATCCCACGAATTCACCGTGATGCCAAGCAGCCGAGGCTTGAGTGGGTGTATGTGAAAGTTGGAAACCGAAATAACATGTGAAGGCCTATTTGCAAGCTTGTCCATTAGCATTCCCAGTTCAGCCTTACTCCTCCCACTTTTACTGTCTCTCTGTGGAAAGCTGGGCTCTTCGAGGACCAGCATGGCTGCTCAGGTTACATTCTATATGGAAGTGCTGGCACTGTGCTAGTTTTAAACGAAGGTTTTATTAAATCCATGCCCAACAGCTTCCATTCATTGGATCAGCTAAAGACGAAAGTTTTTAAAGTTTCTTGCTCAAGTGACAACTTTGGATTAAGGGTACTTTGTGTGTGTGTGTGTGTGTGTGTGTGTGTGAGAGAGAGAGAGAGAGAGAGAGAGAGAGAGAGAGAGAGAAAAGATGGAAATCTGCCCACATCAGATACCGGGTTTTCATACTAACACACATCAAAGGAGACATTTGCTTCCTAACCCGTTCTCATGTTTTTTTCTAGCTGGCTCCTCATCAAGATGCTTCAGAAAATGCTGCTGAGTTGCGGTGCACCAAGGAGAACACGAGGTACTGGCGACTCAAACCTTGTCAGCTAGGCTGGGGTTTCTCTGTAGAGTCCAGGGAACGGGTGTCCATTTGAAAAGACGTGGAGAGAGAAACATGGGAAATCCTGGTTCTAAAAAACTGAATGGAGGTTGCATTTGTTTGGAGGTCATTCTTACAATTGCTTTTAGCATTACGTGGTGTGTATGGTAATCACTGAGAAGAGGAAAGCCCACAATGGCGGCCTCATTATCCTCCCCTTCATAAGAGTTGTACTAATGGGTCCTGGAGGAGTGTCTTCTAAATTTTAGGAAAAACTCAAAACTTTTGCATTGACAGTAAGATATTTGGCTAGTACTATAAACTCAGAGAAAAACATGGGACTGTAGACGTTCCAATCAAGCCTGAACATGTTTGTTTGCTTTTCAACATTAGGTCTGATTAAAAATATTTTTAGTTGATGGAAATTTGGGTTATTTCCAGTTTGGGGATATTATAAATAAATCTTCTATAAACATTTGAGTATAAGTCTTTGAGTGGGTTATGTTTTTATTTCTCTTGAATAAAAGCAAGGAGGAGAATTTGTGGGATTTCTGGTCAGTATATATATGTTATTTATATGGTTAAACATACAGAAGTGATTGTGTAATTTTGCATTCCCATGAGCAATGTGTGTGAGCTATAGTTGCTCAATATCCTTGCCAACATTTGGTATCGTCAGTTTGTTAAAGTTTTGCCTTTCTGGTGGGTGTATGTTAGTATCTGACTGTGGTTTTATTTGCATTACCCAGACGACTGACCTTGAGCACCTTTTTGTGTGCTTATTTGTCGCCTACATGTAGACTTTGGTGACATGTCTGTTAAAATATTTTGCTTATTTTTTATGTTGTTTGTCTTTGCATTATTGAGTTGTATATGTTTTTAGGGATATTGTGTAGGTTCTTTGTCAGATACATCTTTTGGCAATATTTTCCCCTAGTCTGTGGCTTGCCTTTCCATTTTTTAAATACTGTTTTTTGAATGAGTGTACCTTTTTAATTTTGATGGGCTCCAATATACCAGGTGTTTTCTTTTTAACATTTGTAGACTGTGGTGGTTCAGTCTAGGATATCTTTATCCAGCTGAAGGTTACAAACTTTCTCATATGTTCTTTCAGAAGAGTTGTGGTCATAGCATTTACATTTAGGTCTACAATCCATTTGATGTTAATTTTTTACATGAAACTAAGAGTCAAGTTTAATCTTTTTAATTGTGAATATCTAATTGCTCCAGCAGCATTTATTGATAAAAAGTTCCTTTCCCCATTGAAATACCTTGGCACTTTTGTCATAAAACACTGACCCAATACGTATTTGTCTGTTGCCGGGCTCCCAATTCTGTCCCATTGATCTGTATTTCTATCTTTTTCCCACACCATTTTATCTAGATATTGTAGGTTTACAGGCTTAAAAATAGGTAGTATAAGTTCTACAATTTGATTTTTCTGTGTCAGATTTTATCAGGGGCTGTTTTAGATCCTTTGCATTTCCATATAAATTTTAGAATTAGCTTTTCAATTTCTACAGAATTAAAGACATTTTGACTGGTTTTGTGTTGAATTTATAGATTAACTTGGGAAGAATTGACATCTCAATATTGGGTCTTCTAGTCCAGTCCATGAAAATGGTATATCTCTCCATTTTATTTGCCTTTTTAATTTTCTTTCCACCATGTGTCATAGTTTCCAATGTATAGGTCTTTATAATCTCTCCTTCCTACTCCCCATCCCATCCCTTCCTGGCAACCATTGATCTGCTCTCTGTCACTATAGATTCATTTGCTTTCTATACTTTCAAATAGGTGGGATCATACTTTTCTGTTTGACTTCCTTCACTGAGTGTGGTTATTTTGAGAGTCACCCATGTTGTGGTTTGTATCAACAGTTCGTTCCTCTTCATTGCGTTATAGTGTTCTGTTCTATGAGCAGACTGCAGTTTGCTTAGCCATTCGCCTGTTGCTGACATTTGGGCTGTTGCAGTTTTGAGCTATTACATGTAACATTTGAGTGAGTATTGCTCTACAAATATTTCTGTGAGCTCAGGCTTTTCTTTCTCTTGGATAAATACCTAAGATGAAAAAATTGGATTTTGTGGTAGGTGTATGTTTAATTTCACAGGAAACTAAAAACCTGTTATCCAAAGTGGTTGCGTAACCATACATTTCCACCTGAACTATATAAAATTTCCATTTACCTCCTTACCATATTATTCCTGAAATTTATATTTTCTTTGACTATGTTAACTGATAAAATCTCTTCTGTATACATTTTTAAATGCTCCAGATTTTCATATTGACATTTCATATATGGATTAAAGCCTTTCAAGATGCAGCCACTCTTAGGAGGAACACTGAACATGGTGTTGCATTTTTATAAATACAAAAATTAGTATTTTATTCAGTCCTATTCTGGTGCCAAAGCTGAGATGTGAGCCCAAGAGCTGCGGCAACCAAACTGAGGGCTGGCCCAAGAGAATGAGACCGGCATGCAGGGAAAGAGAGAAAGGGAAAAGGAGGAGCTAAAGACAGAGGAGGGATGGACTGACAGAATTCAAACCCCTGGCTTTAACACCTGTTGCATGAGATAATATATTTCCCTCTTTGGTTTACAATGGGTGATATATGTCATTCCTGCCCATATGCTGCATACTCTAGTTGAAGAGGCCACCTAACGTACGAATAATAGCACACCATGCAATAAAAGAATGCGGCAGAATGTGACCTTTCCCCAGGCTTAAAAATAGGTAGTATAAGTATACACAGAGTCTGCTCAGTGACGCTGTTCTGTTTCTGCTGTATCCCTCCTCAGGCTGGGGCTCCCGTCGGGTTCCTGCAGCATGAAGCTTCTCCCCTCCCTTCTCAGGGGCCGGTGGGAGCTTCTGGAAGGAGTGGGGGTGGTATTTAGGTAATGGCGTGTTTGCGTGTAAAATACTTGTATAGCTTGAGAACTTCACGTCACATTCGCTCATTTTAGAACCCTCACTTGGGCTTTGTCAGCATGAATAAGTTTTTGAGTTGGAAGGTCACGTTGTATTAGACATGTTCACAGGCCACTCTAAGTGTTTGGCCGTTTTCCACAGATAAAAGATGTGCAGACAGTAGACCTTTCTCTTATTGTGAATTTGAAAATCTGGTACAGATGCATCTTTGTCTACCCAGGGCAGTCCATTTATCAATAGCAGAAGTCCCACCGGCACGTGGTATGGCCAGGAATCTCTTATTAACAAAACATTGCCATCACATGTACAAATGCAGACTTAAAAATTATGTATAATTGGAAATCTCAAAATTATTCTGCTTATGCTTTATCTTGACAAAAAAAAAAAAGGTACTGAAGTCACACAACTTTCTGGTAATTCAAGGCTAACACTCTTCTCTAAGGTTCCTCATCGTGTTCAAGGCCAGACAGAGCCCTGTTCAGTGGATATCATGGACCGCTGACAAAATCTGTATGTTTGCATCTGGAAACTCCTAGAAGATAGCTTTTCTACTCTCTCTTTTTCCTCCCAGGAAATAACTCAGTCAGATGATCAACTATAAATGTATTTCATGTTCATGGATCCTGGGGCCCATTCATGTGATTTAAATGAATGAACATTCCACATAAATTCCAAGTAGCTAAGAAACTGATTAGCTAAGGTAACATGAACGGTGGGAAACTAGAATGTAACTTTCAAGGTGGTAGAACGTGCGGAGCGTCTAGGCAGTAATAGAGAAGCCATTTCCAGAAGAGCAGTGCCTGGGCCTGCTCCTGTCTGACCTGACCGGGCGATCAGCCCAGCGCTCTACCACGTGCCCACAGGCTCCGAGTGAACTGGCAGCTGCCCAGTGCTTCAGCGGATGGGAAGAGACTGGGGCATTTTTCGATAAAAACCATCAGAGAATTCTATCCAGCTGCGTTATTTCTCGAGCAAGGGAGACATCTTGTGTTTCATGCAGCCCAGAGGTTTTATATTTAGTAAGGATAGATGGGAGCTTTTCCTTCATTATCCTAGGTGACCTTTTACAAGGCAGATTTATCCTGAGAAGCCAAGCATCAGTCTACACTCAGGTTTCAGGTGAGGCACTGCACATTGGTACCTTAGAATTAAAACCACTTGAACTCAACCACTTGGACTATAGATGGAATTCTTCAGCCTTCTGTTTTTAAAAGTTTCATCCTTGAAAAATACAAAGAGTACCCTAAAATAGAAACTTTAAAGAGAAGAGCCGTCAATTAACCAGGCTGTGTTTAAAGGCCGAATTAAATCTGATGAGTATATGAAGCTGGTTTTTAAATTCAATTCAACAAATACTCACTGAGAGTCTACGAAGGCACAGTGCGGAGCGAGAACTGCAGTCACTGTTACTTTAAGAGAGTTTGAGTCTAGAGGAAAACAAAGATGTGTTTCAAATGGGCTGCTTAGCGTGATAGACAGCAGGAGAGAGCACAACGCCCGCTGCAGGACTGGTTTACAGAGCAGATTGCTGACTTTCCCAGGCTTTGTCAGTCAGCTTTAGCAGAAGTTGGAAAGCCGAGGCCTGCTCCTCAGCAGCAGCCCTAAGCAAGCCGCAGTTGGTCGGTCGGGTGTTCTGGCAGTCAGGAAGTCACTTTCCCTCTCGCAAATACCGTGGAATGTGAACTGGGAGAGCATCTTGGATCCCTCCTTTCAAGGCTTTCCAAACGTGCTCTGGAGTAGAGGGCCAGTGTACAGGTTGGTTTCAGCACAGTTAAGGCTGAGAAGTGAAAGGAGCGGAGACACAACTGGAAACTAGTCAGCCCAAGGCTTCAGATGGGGCAGGGGGGCGCAGGGTGGGGGGGACGGTCCCACCCTAAATGGCAAGGGGCAATACACAGCAATGGAACTTGGCCTGAAGCCTTTGGAGCTGACATCTTGAGCAAAATGTAGGCCTTGAACACAGCAGTCTGCCTGCAGGACTCCGTCTAGTGGTGAAGCGCTGTGCTGGGCCCGGAGGGCTCCACCTACTCACTGCCAAATGGGGAAGTTTTCTGGCAGGGTGTGACAACTTCGAGGTGGCACTGAAAGCCCTGGTGTGTTTGTACAGTCATGTCCGGTTTACCTGTGTCAGACAGGACTTTGACAGGCCTACGAGAAGGAACTCTACAGGGTCGCCAGTTACCCAGGCCGCTGGAAATGCCACTGGCCTGGCCAGCCGAAGAAAAACACACATGCCTGCCAGGAGTAACAAAGTAATGGACTTTCCATGAAAACTATCAGTTCTGGACGATTTGGTATTTTTAGAGAAAAGACTTGTGTCTAGTAGGTACCATGATCATGCAGACCTGAACTGATGCAGCTCCTGTATTCAGGATGGCGGTGGGGGCTGCTGGTGAAGGAAGGACATGTTGCTGCAGAGAATTTGTGTCCTCAGGGGAGCAGGATGGCACAAATATTGGGAAAATATACAATAACCTGTGCTTTAAATCTTGGATTCCTTATGGCATCAACAACCTGGCATGATGTGTAGTTTGGAATGAGAAACAAGGGCTTACCACTGTAAATATGCTTTCTTGCCATCTACATCTGTGCTTGCTGTGCCTTAGAAATGGAAGGACAAGAAGTATAAAAGGCTTTCCCACATACCAATGATCCCTGAGGGTCCTTGGCCAAGCAGTCTTGAGCTGGGATCTATAGTTCATTGTGGCCCATGCATTTCCAAAATTTTTCTGAGGGCCAATTTAATGTTTAGATCCTGGAGTTTCAGATTTTTATCAAAGCATGTTTTAAACAGTTTATCAAAGGTCATAAAAAGTTTCAGAGACACAGAAAGGGTCAATATTTTGAATAGTACCTAGGGCTGAGAAACGAAGAAAACTTCCTAAAAAACCGGTGAATATCAGGTGCAAGGTTATAAGTATGAAACTTCACATTTCTCTAGACCTTAGCACAGCATCTTGCTCAAGACTATTGCCTAGGAAAAAAACTCGCTGGACTGGCAGAGGATGAATATTTTCATTAGCAAGTGAGCTCTGTGTAAAAACCTGCATTCTAAATAGAAACCTCTCCGATTCCTCCCCGGACTAGAGGCATCACTTAGTCCAGGAGTGCCAGATGTCATCATCCAATAAAGTATTCAGCACTCTACCTGCCTGAATATTCATGAGCCCAGATGCCTAGGACATGTCAGATTACTGATACTCCTGTGAAATTGTATAGTGGAAACTGTTCAAAGTACGTTTGGCAAAAACCAGCTCCAGGCCCGAGTCTCTTATTTTCCTCAGTGTTTAGCTGCAGGCCCATTGCCTTACTTAGGACACAGTTTCTTACTAACACTGGGAAGTTCGGGCACAGCACCTGGGATCTCACTTTGCTTCTCTCACGTAAAACTTTGGCTATCACAGCTGATCAATAGAGGTATCACTTCCCCCGTTCTTATGGAGACATCCTTTATAGCCTTCCCATCTTGGGTAACTGACAAAGGTAAAAATGATCTCCAGAAGCCATTCCTTCACTTGAATTAATGTCTGTTTTCTGCCAAAGTAGAATGGTAGATGATGAGAAGCTGTTAGAGAAGAACTGATTCTTGCCACAAAGCTTAATGTAAAGAGCCATTAGTGAATGATTTGCAATCCTATCTATTTATAGGTCAGTCATATATACCCGTAGTTCAATTCAGTAATGGCCAAAGATTGGGATTTGATATCCCTAATGTAGCTATTAAATGGTCAAATACAAACTTAGGAGAATGGACTACTGAGTTGAACAGAAGAAAGCAGAATGTGGTTTTTGTGACCACACCGTTCAAAACCTTCTTTTAGAATAAAATCTTAACTCTTTCCCATGGCCCGCAGTCCTGTGTGATGCAGCTTCCGTGGCTTCCCTCACCTCCTGCTCTCTACCTCTTAGTGATGCTCCAGCCGCGTGGCCTCCCTGAGCTTCTGCCCCCAGATTCCCTCACAGAGTGCTCCCTGTGCCTCCGAACGCTCTCTGTGCTCCTTGTACAGCCTTAACTGCCTGTGCTCCACCCTCCGCCAGGGGAGGCTTCTCCTGAACACCCAATCTAAAAGGTCTTTCTAGCATCCCAGTCACTCCCCAACATCTCTCCTTGTTTAAGTCCTTTCTTTTCCTTCATGACACTTATTATGACCCCAAGTAACCTGTTTATTTGTCAGTTTTCTGTTTCCACCAACTGGACTCAAACCATGTTGAAGGCACAGACCTTGTCTGCCTTGTTCTTTGCTTATTGCTGGCACTTAGTGCCTGGCATGGAGAAAGGGCTCTCTCTATATATATATCTGTAGATAAATAGAAACCAAAATGGACCACAAAAGCTCTGCTGTGGGTAATTGGATCCTACTGTTGAGCCTATGAAGACAGAACTGCAGAATCCAAGCGAGGACAGCCTGTACTCAAGCCACGAGGGCTCAATGCCCAGCTTTCGTGTCCACGAGTCACCTTCTGACAAGTTCATCTAGCCCAGCCAGTCTCCTTCTCTCACCCCCATTTATCACTCAGACCACGCCTTTCATCTGGTCTCTCCTATAATTCCTCCTGAATCTTCTGGAAGCGACACATGGAAACATGGGCTCTGTCCATGGGAACCAACCATCACCCTCCCACCACCAAAGCTCCATAGAGTCTCCAGTATGTCTGGACTGGCTGCTTGTCAGGGCCCAAGATGCTGGTCCCTCTCAGGACAGGAGCTTTGCATCCAATTGTCATAGCTGTCTGTGTCTTAACCAGTGGCTCTGTTTGAAGTGGTTGGAAACTGTATACTATTTGGATTAAACCACTGGCATCTGTGGAAGGAAAATGGGAGGATGGGAGGCCAGTCAATCTGTGGTTGGAATCAAACTACCCAGACCCAGGGGGGCTGATCTGAACGAGGCTCTGACAGGGGCTGGGCATGCAGAGCAGCCGAGGAACTGGGGGGTGGGGTGGGGTGGTTACGATGCTTTGGCAACAGTCAAGGAAAGGAAAGTTTGCAGAATGGATGGGGGAAAAAACAAGGATCCAGTAACTGAAAATCACATGACTTGACGGATGCATTACTTCATTGCCCTGGAAAATGTTTTATGGCAGGCAGGCCGTGAATTGAGGGAGGTTAATTTTTTATTCTGTTCAATCAAAACATTTTGACAGTATACCCGCAGAGGGTGTGGAATCCCCGACCCCAGCCGCTGTGTTTCACCAACGGGCAGAATCATAGAGGTGACCCTTCGTACTTCCGCACATCGGTAGAGTTACGTGTGTAATATCTGCGTGTAACTTGGGGATTCAACTATGATGAGACAATAGGAACAAAGAGCAAAAAAGTGCTGCTGAGTTTTGTTTGTTGTGATGTCTTTTCTTTCTGCATTCTTTCTCTCTCTCTCATTATAACCTCTATAAGAGAATCTGATGATCAGAACTCAAGTGTGCTTGTTCAGTTATTGTCACATGGTTTCCTGTGAGCAGGAGAGGACAGTGTTAAGTGCTAGACATGCAACGGAGTTTTTGTTTTCCAACACCTGAGTGGGCTCCTTGCATTCTCCTCCTCATGTGCAGTGGAAACGAGAGAGGAAAGCCATCTGTTCCCCATCCAATAATCATGGCTCCTTGATCTGCCTCTCAAAATGACACAGCTATTAGAAGCCTCTGTCATCCATTTCCTGTTTGCCGAGGCACCTGTCATGTGAGCTTTGCTTTCGGAATCAATATCTGCTAGTCCTTGGGAACACACACAGCTCTTTGGGTCATTCTCAAAGATAGATGGTTGAGGAGTCAAAATCGCTACATTATTCTCTTGTTGTTGTCATCCATGTTCCATGATCTGTAAGCTAGTAAGACTATCATCTACCTTGCGGGGGTTGTTGTGTGGCTCAGGTTAATTCATATGTGTAAAACACTTAGGAATTAGTAAACAGCGATGTGAATATAAGCAGGAATTAAAGAAACTTCCAAATGGTTTATGAGAGTGGTCTCTATCAGAGGTTAATATAGCCACATTTATTAATGAAGAAGCTTCTTCATGAGTTGGTAAATCACACACACTTTATATGGTCTATGTCACTTATTCCTAGGTCAAGAGTTATATAGTACTTTTCTAACAAATATAAACTTTAGGTCATAATGCCAGGGTGCAATAAATGGCATATAACATTTGTCCTGAATCTAATTTAATGTGTTTCCATCAGAATGGTAGAAAATGAAACTTGAGGCATGTTTGAAGTGTTGGTGGAAAGTGATAGGAAAGGCAGTCGCCCACCTCCCTGGGAGGTCAGAGAACAGTAGGCGGTCCAGAACATTCGCGGTATCTTTTTGTCCTTGGCCAGCAGTGGTCGTCACTGATATGTTCCTTGTCCAAGCATCGCCATGCCTGGAGAGTGGGCGTCCTGCTACTTCCGTGTCAGCCCTGGGGTCCAGGGTTCTGCTGAAGCCAGGTGCCTCTGCACGTCCCAGGCCCTCTCCTTAGGTGTGTATGCCACGCAACCAAAGCCCTCTTAAGTTACCGCCATCTCCCCAGGCCTCTGGAAAGGAATAGGTCACTGTTTGTGGGAGCAGTTGTCTCAATGGAACTTAGAAAAATGGAAATCTTGTATTTTGAATGTGAAGTTATTCCTTCCATTTCACAAGTGTACTGAGCACATTCCTAGGTGTATGGGGGTTAACAGTGTCTCTGGCCTTAACAATGCAGCAGATTTCAGATTCTTCTGTGAAGTTTGTCTAATTTAATCCTTGAGTCAGGACCGTTCTCTGTGGCGAAAGCGCAGGTCCTGTTACACATTCCTGTTTGACAGTTGAACTAACAGAAGCTCAGAAAGGAAAACCCGATTCACATAGGCTCATATGCGGTCAGAGGAAGTGCGGGAAGTACATCTACAGATCGAACCTCAGTAATCTTTACATTACTCCACTCCCATCCCAAGTCCCAGGGACTCCTTCAGAAAGGAACCTTGAATGGCTTTGGTCTATCAGCCAGTAGGTGGGAACAGTTTGGGGGATCCTTCCTTAAAATGATACTGTAAAGGGAACTGCCAAGCATGGCACTGCCTGGACCATTGCCCGAGAGGGTGCCGTCAATGAGAGTCTCCATCAATGTGGCATGGAGCTCATGCTCTGGGGGTGCACAGATCGCAGTTCAAATACCAGCCCCCCCATAGTCTAAATGTGACATTAATGTCCACGTGCCTCCGTTTTCTGAGGTGTTCCAATGACCTGCCTTGTAGGATGGGTGGAAGGAGTGAGTGAGATGCTCATGGGCGCCTGCACTCTGGCCCAGAGGAAGCGCTGCAACAGCGTTACTTCCTGGGTGTGCTGTACGGGGGTGAGCACAGCTATCTTCCACAGATGGTAACGCCTCCCCAGCAGCGCGCGCGCACACACACACACACACACACACACACACGACTCAGCTTGCGCATTGAAAACAAACTGTGTGAAGGACCTACTAAATGGGAGTCTCGTTGCTGGGAAATAGGGATACAAATATAAGTCACGTCTAATGCCTGCCTCGAGGAATTTGCCTTCTATGGTGCTCAGTGGGGGAGACTTTCTGCACTTAAACTCTTCCATTTGGAGTCAGGGAAGGAGGCGGGAGATGGGAATGGGGAGCAACCCTCTCCACTGCCAGTTCAAGAGGTACCTGGGGAACAGGAGCAAGTTCCTTTCGGGTTTCAGTCCCTCGGGCTGAGTGCCAGGCCTGTGACGAAAACAGGACGGTGCCTGCTCCTCGCAGGTGCCGCTGAGAGGGCTGCGTCTGGAGGACGCTCTTGTTCCCTGTGTCTTCTGTTCCCTGGCACTTTCGGTCTCCCTCACAGGAGCCTCTGTCAGTCATCTGCGTTGCTCTTGCCCTAGAATTAGTTTCCCGGGACCATCTGGCCCAAACGCTCGGGCTGTCCCTCCGGTGGCGGAGCTGAGTGGCTGCACTGCCTTTGCCCTGAGGTGCCGTGAGTCCAGGGTGGCTCACGTCTGTCCAGGTCCCCTTCTTCTCCAAATGCTGGGGGCCTCCTTCACCTTCACATGCCATGCTGACTTCAGAGGAAACAAGGCGGTGTTGCAGTAGAAGAAGGTGCGGCGACTCCCTGAGGCTTCTCTCTTCCTTTCCTCCAGTGAGTCCAGGCAGAGCGTTCGTGTTCCAAATGGACCCCAGAAGGGCTCTTTCCAGTTCATGGTGGGTACCCCCGAAGTGGCAATAAGATATCAAAGAGTAAATACTGGTAGTATGGGGTGTGTGTGTGTGTGTGTGTGTGTGTGTGTGAGAGAGAGAGAGAGAGAGAGAGAGAAGGAATAACTAGGGATCATGATTACCCTGTTTCAGAGGAGAGGCATTTTTACTCAAGAAATTTCAAAAAGTACTCCAAAATAAATGTGAACACATACACTCAGAGCAACCAAAAGCATTTTCACAGACTACATGTCTCTGAGGAAAATGCGGAGTTTCTGCTTCTGGCCAGACTGGACCCTGTCCTCGTGCCCCTCGCACTCTGCCAAAGCTTCGATGCTAAAAAACACTTGGGTGTTGCAGACTGAAACCTGGAATGGCAGGCCTCATGGCAGATGTGTTTCGCTTCCGTGGCAGTTCTAATTCACACCAACTCTCTCAAACCGCACTCAGCACGCGGCACATACCACCGTCCACTCCCATTTTCCCGACAACCAACCCCCCAGCCCTCACCATGCGCGTCATGAGCTGTTTTGTTTTTCTCATTGAACTTCCCATTCACCATTCTTCAAGAGCTCTTAAAATTTCAAATCTCCTCTAAACCATTTCCCACTTAAACTGGCAGCAAGATGGACTTTTCTCCCCATTCCGAGTTCCGAGGTAAAGCTCCCACTTTCAGCCACGCTGCCAAGGGCAGCACCTCTGACACTTTGGGTGTGAGCGTTCCCTTCCCTAGACTCAGGCCTTTCCCCCATCACCAGTTGTGTTGTCAGAGCCTTCACCTTGGGAACAGAGAAAGGTGTGGTCTCCTCCTTTGGCACACGGCAAAGCGAGGTGGGCGTGAGCAGCATACCTAAGATCCCCGGTGTGGCCCCGGAGGAGGCAGGGCAGGGAGAGAATCTGTGATTCTCAAAAATAACGACCTCCAAGCCCGGAGTTTCCACGGGTTCTACAGGATCTCAGTTTTTATTGCATTCCATGATCGTGGAATTTTCTTTGTCCTTATTCTCCGATGGCTGTTAAAGTTATTTTAAAATATTCCCTCCTCCCAATCATATGTCCCTCTCCCTCCCTCCAAACACATATTTTCCCCACCAGACTTGACAGCTGAACATGGGGTTGGCGGTGAGTGCCTTTCCTCCCCTCTCCTCCTCTGCCCTCTTACTCTTCTCCAGGGAATGAAGGAAACGGATATTTATTCATCGTCTAGTGCGTCATGGATGCAATTTCATTTAGTACTTACAACATCGTTATGTTGGTTTTATGGAATTATCTCCCTCAGCAGGATCCCAGTGCCTTCTCTTTATTCTCATAGTGAAGCCCTGGGTTCTTGTCAGTTTCCAAATCCACTCGTTATTTCAGCTTTTTCCCTTTGAAGTTTGTCCCTGATGTTCATTTTAAACACATTTAGGCCATGCTAATGTCCTTTGGATAGGTGCTCAGAAATGGGATCAATGACTATCTTTATCCTGGTTATGGACTCTGAGGTTTTAATTATTTGCTTTATTTTTCTTTTTTGGTTTTCCTAAACATTAAGTTGGTTGAGTTAACATTCTTATTCCAGAGGCTGGGAGTAAGATGAAAGTCAGGAGTCTGACTTATTTCTTTAGGAATGTATTCAAGTCATACAAAGCTGTTCATTGACTTGGCCTTTCCCTCCCAAAGACCTTAATTTAGAATGGTCTGACTTTATTACTGGTGATTGGGAGAGTTTATTGCACAGGGACAAACCATGTGATCCTTTGGAGAAATATGAAAGTCATCGCCAGCTGAGCTGACCCATGAGTGAAAAGGATGAGACACACCCTAGAGAGGAAGACTCTGTAAGAGAAATTATTTTTGGAGGAAAAAGATGATTGTTGGAGGTAATAACATGTCTTAGGCTAACTATGTCATTTGTCCTCCAGACTCAAACATAAATCTTGCTTTTTTCTCAATCTGACACATAATCCTTACAGAAAAAAATATGTGTAGGCTAAAAAGCAAATAAACACATAATTCCATCCACCCAGATATAATGACAATAGACACTTTGATCTGTGAGCTTCCAGCCCTCTCCTCTGTGTACATGATTTACCTAAATAAAATCATACATCTTTGAAACGTGCTTTTCTCATTTAGTATTATAAATACCTATTGATATCAATAAGGAAACATTTATAACTCAATAATTATAGTTTGATATTATATGCCATGACTAACTTTAGCTGCCCTTTGAATTACACAATAGGACTTTTTCTAACTTTTTAATTTAAAATAATAATATAATAACTACCATACAGAACCCTTCACATAAGGGGGAAAATGAGAGAGAGAGCAACACATGTCTGAAAGTGAATTTTTTTTATTAACTTAAAGGTAAAAAAATGTTAAGGCTTTTCTTAGATTTTCCCAAATTATTTTTCTTAAAATTATGCAAACAGACATGGCAGTGTGTGACTGTGACATGTCCCTAAATCCATAGATTGATGGAAACACAGAGCACTGTCATTCTAATATGTGTGTCTTTGATCAGCACTTAAGTTGAGTAACCTTTTCTGTGCATATTGACAATATGTTTTTCTTATTTTTGTAAGTTACTTACATATTTTTTAACCACTGTTTTCTACTCTGTTATTAGTTGTTCACTTACTGAATTTACAATCTTGTTATTTTAAATATAGTAATACATTAATTATAATGTATGTTGTGAATATTTTTAAGTTTGTTGGTTTTTATTTCAATTTTTTATGGCATTTTATGTAGCAACCTGAAATGTTACATTTCATGGTAGCCAAATTGATCAGCATTTCTTTATTTGCTTTTTCCCTTTGGGTTCAAGCTTAAGGGTCTTTAAATCAGTTTTCAAAAAGTCTTGCTTATGATACATAAGATCTCTAGAAACTCGTTCAGAATTTTTATGCATCTCTGTTTATGATACTGATTTTCAAACTATGCTTCCACAGAACACCATTTTTCCACAATTTTAGTCAAGGTGTTGTGCCATTAAATATGAATACTAGCAGTCTTTCCGAATTTTCAGAAAAATTAATATAATACAGTACCTTTCAACTCGAAGGTTTCCAAACACATTTTTTCCTTAAATGTTTGGTGCTGATATTAGCCTTTATTACTATATCATAAACCCGGTGTCATATTATATATTCTGTTATTTTAAATTTAATATGTCGATATTAAATGGTGTTGTACAAAGATCACTATTACTTCCAGATGTTCTACCAACTGACAAGCTGAAGGATCTCTGGTGTGTGGTATATGTTTGCTACAGTTAAAAGCCGAAAGGGAGATGAGATTAACGACGCACAAAAGCTAGAGAACCGAAGGGTGAGAATCCCGTTATGACTGCTAATCACTCTCCCCGCTTTCTTTGACGCCCCCGGCCATGGCTGCAGGGAGTGCCGACACACGCACTCAGTGAGTCTCATTGCCACATTCTTGTGAAATTAGAATTTCCTGGTGGGCTCAAATAGTAGCTTCTTAAAAGGAAAGATGCCATTTTTAAACCACAAAAATGATTATTCGTGATATTAGAAGTATACGTGAGACAAGGAAACTCATTCCTCCTTTTTAAATGCTTCCAAAGGCAGTCTTTATTGCTGCCCTGGGTCTGTGAAGAACGTACACAGCGGCACCTCTCCACTGGCACTCACAAACGGAAGCTTTGAAAATATGCACCCATAAAAGCGCATGCATTTCCTGAACTGGTAGCCGCTTTATTCAACAGACCATTAAAAGCCCATTTAGAGGGCCTCTCACGGGCTCATGTGCGCTACAGGTACTAAAAGCTGGCGAACCCAGTGCAGGAAGAAACAGAACAAAACAAGAAGTTGGACCCATGTCCACTAAAGTTTACAGACGAAAGAAGCTCTCTCCCCAACCCTAAATTTCCTCCAACACTAACATTCTCCTGAAGAACAGGTAACGTGACAAAACTGTCCCACTTGCAGTCTCCCAGCCAAAGTCCAGTGCTCCGCCTGCCCTCCAAGTGTCAGTCATCAGGCAGGGCCAGGCAAATGCACTTTTAATCAGGAACAGCTACTGTTTCTTGTACCAGGACTGTTTATGATTTAAAAGGGGTGAAATTAAATCAATCCTGATGTGAATGTTTTCCCTCTTGAAGAGAAGAAGCAACACCCTGTGTCCAAAAGTGCGGGGGTAGGGGGGTGTCATTTCACATGTTTTTAAAATATATTAAAAGAAAATAAATTTGAAATTGGTTTTATCCTCATTAGTTATAAACAGGAGAGTAACTGTATAGGATTGATAAGTCGTGTCAAACAAATACCTTCAGTCTGTGCCTTCACCCCATTGTATTTGCCGGTGTTCATACTTCCATGTAGGTTAATAGAGCCGGAAGGGAATTCAGTGAACATCTGCCCAAAGATGGCCGCCTTGGGGACCCTGTCCCTGGAGCTGTTTAGGCAAGAAGACAAGTCTTATGGGAAGTGTAGAGGGAATTCATACAACAGAAGGGTTTGGGGATTATATTAATGGGTGAAACTGATTATTTATGGAAGCCTAATATGTAGCATGCACAACAGTAGGTCTGATCTGGCTAAAGGTTCTTGTTCCTTTCCTTATTCATAAGAACCTTATGCTTTTAGTTGGCTGAAAAGAAAAAAATCAATCCTGTCTTGCTTATTTATAAAACTTTAACACCAGTGAGCTGGGAAGAATTAATGAGCCAAGGCACAAGGAATGTGAATGTTTTCATGTCTAAACTGCTAGCCTACAGACATGCATTAGGGTCTTGTAGCTTTTCAGGGGCATTGAAGAAATGACTTTTCGGCCCCTTACAACTTTGGGCGGTGAACTTGCACTTGCATGTGATTACTTGCCACTGTAACTGGCACCCAGGGGAAGGATCCAGCAAAGAAGCCCACAAATTTGAAGCACCAGGGTACTGCACCCTCACACATACCCATACAGGAACGCAGCGACAACTGGCGGCTCTCAGGAGGGGATGACCATGTGACTGGTACAACACAGAAGGTGTAGCAGACTTCCAGGGTGCATTCAGTCCTCATATCACCTCTATGAAGTCAAAACTTTCTGCACATTATGGATGAGGAAGCTGACTCTCCAAAGGATCAAATGACTTATTCAAAGAGGCATAACTCATATTCAAGTGAGCCAGGATTTGAATTCCAGTCTACATCTAAATCCCAAGTTCTCATTTTTCTAAGAAATGCTTTTCTGGGAAGTGGAGAAGGAAGTTCGATCTATATTAAATACCTTATTAAACAGTGTATAATAAAAGGTTTAATGTCTGAGCCACAATCACCAAGCTGCACCTCTGTGCTCTCCTGCCCTGGAACCCACTTACAATTATCTGATATCCTCACAACTCCCTGAAGAGCCGACCTCTGTCATCTCTGCCAGTGTTCACCACGAGGACACTGGTACCATCTCCCGTGCCCCAGAGTGTACCATCTCCTGTGCCCCAGAGCAGCCATGCCTCCAGACAGAACTGCAGGTCAAGGGTCCTTTCCGTGAGAAAGCCGCGTTCCGCTCCCCGCAGCGGAGGAAAAGGGCCCTTGCAGGGAACATCTACTGCGCTTCATCTCCGTGCTCTGCGTTGCCCCATGGCGCCAGGAGTCTCGGGAAAAGGGCCTGTTCAGATTCCGTTGGTGGCTCCTCTTCCAGACTTGTGCCTTTGTGCCTGAGACAAGGGATGTACTGGACTCCGTCCTTTTCCGTGTCCCATGTTTGTCCTCCGGGACTCCAGCTACCCGAACAGCTCTGACTCCTGCCGGCGGCCTTCATTTCTTGGATGAAAGTTTATGTGCTATTCACACAGTAATAGTCCAGTGATCCTAATCGGGTTGAAGGCTCTTGGTTGAGAAGAAGAAAGCCATCCAGCCCATCAGCTTCATGACCCACACCAGCAAATGAGAAAAATATGAAGCAGCAGGGGAAAATATTAGACTGCCATGGTGTGAACACAGGAGCATAACGAGTCCTGGAAATGTCGGGGAACTGTTCACTACGGAGGAAAATTCCATTTCGTCAGTGTGTTGACCGTGTGCTCTACGCCCCGGTGCTGCTCCAGACATTGTGAGGAAGAGAGGGAATTTTTAAAGTGAGTACAAGGTGATTCTTGGCCTTGAGAAAAGGAACGGGGAGTAGCCAGTATGGTTCTTAGGTACATGCACATGGTACATGAGGCTGGAGTGTCCTCAGTGGGAGGCTACAGTGTTGAGGCCCGTCTGCATCCAGGGGGTGTGGGCGAGTGTCAGCAGTGCCATCCGGGAAACAAGAGAGTGTGGCGCGACAGCAGCCAGTTAACCCTCTACAGGACAAAGTGACAGGATGGCCTCTTGAGTCGCTTGCTGCGGCTCCAGAAGCTGTGTCCCCAATTTGTAGACTTCCACCACAGTGCCTAAGTATAGGGCTTAGCTAACAGGGAGTGAAGGCAAGACATCTGTCATGTCAGTAACTGAGGAGGAGTAGCCCCGTGGGACAAACCCAGGAGTCGTTGCATACCCCTGAGTGACCCGGGCTTGGTTGTCACATTGCTGGGGGACGTTCTGGACACCGCTTCCTCTCCTCCTTTCACCACCTGTGAGATGGAGGTGTAATTTCACCCAACTCATAGGGGAATTGAGGGGATAGCTATGCTGCTGTAAGTTTGAGTTTTGAAGAAAGTCTGCTGTTTTTAGATGCAAAAGGCTATGAAACAACAAAATTATTTTTATCTTAATGTGTAGTTGATTCTCATTATTCACAGATTCTGTCTTTACAAATTTGGCTATGTGCTAAGATTTCTTTATAACTCCCAAGTAAGTGTCTGTGGTCCTCCCACCCGCCAGCATGTGCAGGGCGGCAGAAACCTGGGGCAGGCCTCCCACTCATCCCGCGGAGCTCAGGCAAGGTGGCGGGTGCCCTGCCTCGCCTCAGCTCCCACACCGTAAACACGTGTGCTCTCCGCCATCCGCCTGATGCCAGGTTTTAGCGTTTTGTACTTTTTGCGGGTGATTCCATCTGCTTAAAATGGTCCCCAGTCAGCGTGGAAACGCTATCTAGAGTTCCTGAGCACAAGAAGGCTGTGACGTGCACTATGGAAAAATGTGCCTGTTAGGTGAGTTTCATTCAGGCAGGAGTTACCATTGAACTCGCTGGCTGTGAGTTCAGTGTTAATAAATCAACAATATGTATTAAAGTGTCTTTAGATAGAAGCACACAGAGAACAAGGTTAATGTTTCAATCAGTTGATGAAAATGTGCTCCAAGCCTCGCAAGAACCTAACCCTGTATTTCCCCTAAGAGCAATGGGTCAGTCAGCGTTTGCTAATTCAATATTCCCAGCTACTAAGAGGATATAACTCTTCAAATAATGTGAATCAGATGTATTTATTACTGATTATCCTGAGTTTTCCCTTAGAAAAATCACTTCCAGGGATAAAGGAGAGTTTAGTGATCATTTCTTCCAACTCCATTGTGTTGCATTAGAAAAGACGGGAGTGTAGGGTGTGACTTGACCTTGGTTTCTAAGCAAGAGTCAGGCAGAGGCTGGACTGGAACCAGGTGTGTCAGCCATCAAGCCCGTCCGTAGACCCCCAACCTCCCCGGTTTTCCTGTGTAAGCAGGGGGAAGGGGCCGCTTTGGGAGGGGCGGTTTCTTGGGGTCACATGAAGAACAGTTTCCCAGGTGGTTTCACCGCAGGCCTCACGCCCAGCGGTGCTGGTCCCTGTGGTGAGGGGCAAGGGTGGACTGCGGGTCCAGGCACCTGAGCTCAGAGACACAGGGCTCTGCTCCCTGCTTGTGGGCAGCACTGCGCTGTGTGGCCAACGACCGCTGTGAACCACATCAAGACCGAATGAGATACACATTTATAGGAAAAAAACTCCTTTTAAAGTCTCCATTATTATCCTAGGCATGTTTTGTTTATGAGATTAAGGTAAGCGATCTTGGGAGCAGCTAACAAAGCTTTACTCTTTGATTCATTTTCCTCTATATTCCTGCAGACCAAGCTGAAGTAATTTTATTTTATTTTTTATTTTAAAAGATTTTATTTGTTTATTTTTAGAGAAAGGGAAAGGAACCTGGCCCACAACCTGGGCATGTGCCCTGAACAGGAATTGAACAGCGACCTTTTGGTTCATAGGCTGGTGCTCAATCCACTGAGCCACATCAGCCAGGGCCAGAAATCATTTTAAATTGCGACAGGAGAAATTTGGGTAACACTTTAGCCGAACTAGGGGATTAAGAGAAAGATGATGCACAGGGAGTGACTTCCTGGAGATCTTGGAGAAACGTAAAAGTGACTGCTTGTCTTGGATGATGCCATTACATTCAGTGAGTACTTGAGGGTCTACTGAGTGCCGAGCATTTTGCTTTGTTCTCTAAAGTTCATCTCTCGAGGTCTCTGTTATGATAACACCATCATACAAGGTGGACCCACAAACCAGAATTTATGTATAAAGCGTTGCCTAGTCATCCTTACAAGTTTAAACTTCAGTCACCTTCAAAGTACTCTCTGTTTGATGAGACCTTTTTTCCACTACTCAAAACAGTTTTCGAGTTTGTCAATTTTGATGCCTATTAGTTCTTCTGCCATTTTTTATTTCACCTCTTCCATGTCAGCAAAACATTCCCCTTTGAAGACTTTTTTCAGCCAGGAAAACAAAAAAAAAAGTCACTTGGGAGGAGATCAGGTGAATAGGGAGGGTTGGCACAGGGGTCATGACATTTTTGGTCAAAAACTGCTGAACACTCAGCGTGGTGTGGGCAGGTGCACTGGTAAATCACCCATTACGAAGTTGGTAAATGCGTTGAAAGAGTCTTCAGAAAAAATTCACTGAAGCTGAACGTAGCCTCTCACAACAACGCCAGCTGGTACACTGATACAGATGGGTTCCTAGAACACTCACCTAGCGGGGGAAACCTGTACTGCAAGGGACCCGCCCTCCAGAAGATAATTCCAGTTTTTGGTGGTCTCCCTCGTAATCCCAAATGACTCTGATTGCTAATCATTTTAGGCATGATATGCTAACAACAATAAATAAGTGTAATTTATTCAAAATCAGTCTGTTTTTTAATATAATGGATTTTTTACATTTTATTTTTCAATCACAGTTGACATTTAGTGTTATTTTATGTTAGTTGTAGTTATCCAGCATAATGGTTAGACAGTAAGATACTTTACAAAGTGGTCCCCCTGGTAAGTCCAGTACTCACCTGGCACCAGACATAGTTATTATGATATTATTGACTGTGTTCCCTATGCTGTGCCTTACATCCCTGTGGCTATTCTGTAACGACCAATTTTTCCT
Organism: Micronycteris hirsuta; assembly: GCA_004026765.1. NCBI lineage: Eukaryota > Metazoa > Chordata > Mammalia > Chiroptera > Phyllostomidae > Micronycteris > Micronycteris hirsuta. The sequence continues at coordinate 89,308 of PVJI01003706.1, read as the reverse complement.
TCTTAATCCCTTCACTTTCTCACCCAGTTCCCCAAATTCCCTCCCCCTGGCAACCATCAGTCTGTTTTCTGCATCTAAAATAACAGTCTGTTTTGTCTCTAATCTTTTTCTTGGCACCTTTCCTGTTTTTTTTTTCTTCAGTATATACTTAAAAATATCTTTCCTAGAAATACAAAGAGCAAAAAAAAAAAAAATCCAACCCAAATACCTTCTCAGTATAGAAAGTTAGTGTCTCAAGGGGAAAGCCTGCAGCACAGGTCCTTGGGCCAGATCTGGAGCCAGATCAACCTGATCAACTCTTGGCACCTGGACACTTCTGTTTATAGCCCCGGGGTAGCCATTATGTAATGTAGATATAAGCGGGAGGCGAAAAATAACCCGATCTGGGAGTGCATTGAGAAAGTGTGGGGTAAAATTAGAGCTGAGGCGTGCATTATTTTATCATCAAGTTTTCTTCTAGTCAGGTATAATTTGTCAGACAGTACTACCAAATGTCACTGCCATCACTTTGTCAGCAGATTTCAATCTTCTGAGGGAAAAAAGAGAGAGAGAGAGCATTAACACTGAGCACTTACCATGTGCCCCACACTGCTCTGGACACGCCCGCATGTTATTTTATTTAACTGTCACGGGAAACAGTCCAGGTGGATGCTTTAATCTCCATTTACAGGTAGGGAAACTAAAACAAAGAGATGATGTCATTGTTCTAAGGTCACAAAGTAAGGGTGCCAGTGTTCATTCCCAAGGGTCCCTCGATCCAGATGCTCTCCTCTTCTCACTGCGCCTGTGGCCTCCCCTACTCATCTGTCGTCCACGTGAGGTGTGGAGGGTCCAGGCTTTTTCCTCACCATGTCATCCACAGACCGTGTGTGTCAGAGTCACCTGGACCATGTGGTCAGAGTTTTAATGGGTGAGGCCCCAGAATCTGCTTTGTTAACAAGCTTCCCAAGTACTTTTTATACACTTCCAAGTTTAAGAGACAACGATCTCCATTCCCACACACATCAAATGGGGTGGAGTAATAGAAAATATCACAGAACTGCACCAAAGGTGATGCTCATAGAAGATACTGTCAGAACCCTACCTATATCCCTTGGGCGTCAGTCAGGTCGTTGAAGGCAGCCAACCTCACCTGTGTCTGTGGGGCTTTCCCTTGGGGCTTTCTTCCCGGTACCAAGTGGGGTTCTGCTGTGTCTGTGGTAGACCAGAAGGACCAGGGAATTAAATACCCAGCCTACCACCTGTCTGACACAGCTCTTACCCAGTGACTGGTTGGAGCTGGTGTCCAAGTCCTCCCGCTCACTGACTCTTTGAGTGGGTGATTCTGAGGTTTAGGTTCTGCACTGTTGTCCAGAAATCCCCCACGAGATTAAGTCCCAGTCTTCCATGGTGATAGCTGGCTTCATGTATCACTTTATTTGCACCATTCTCTTCCTTGTCTTCATCCCCAACTTGTCTAATATTTCCTTCTTGCCCTTTTATACTATTTGCACTTGACTCCTGGTGTCTGGGTCCACTTCTGGGAAACCCCAAACCAGACAACATTTAGCTAAAAACCCAATGGTAGTATTTATTTCTCTACGTTAGACTATTATGTTTCTCTCCCCACCTCTTCATGGAGAGAGCTATTGACCTCTGAACTAACTTCAACTATCTGTGCAGATGTTTATTGCGGAAGTTGCTCTCTTTTTAGCCTCTCAAATTCAGCCATCTTTTTCATTGAAGTGAAGGATGTAAGATTGTGAACTCAGTTGGATGTAGGTTAAAATTCTAACTCTTCTGTGTACTAGTGTGGCCTTGGCCAATTTTTAAGCATCTTTAGGCTCCCATGTTCTCATCTATAAAAATAAGAATAATATTGACTTCAGATTCTTGGTGAAAGGATTAAATGAGAGAATAAATGTAAGGAGCCAATAGATTTTCAGTGAAAGTATGTTTGTTCGCTCCCCTCTTTCTTTGGAAGGCAGCTATGCTCACCACTATACCACCAACGCTGCTCCCCTCTTTCTTTGGGTTTCCTTATTTCCTGAAGGTGTGGTGACCACTTTCATCCCTGATGATCTATCTTTTATTTGAACTTGATGATTCCTATTGATCACACCATTCATGTTTGTTGTCATGGGAAATTAACAGTACCTACCAAGAGCTAATGTCTAATGTCTGTTCCATAACTATTATAGATTCTCAATTACAACTGTATCTTAAATTCATTTGTGTCCCTCTAGTATTATGCCTCACTCATAGGGGGTGCTTGGTAAATATTTTCACTGGTTTGTTCATGCATCAGATAATTAGCAACCCCAAGCGTAATGACCCATAGGTGATCTTTACATGCCATGTCAAGTTTGTGTCGTTGGCACCAGCCCTCAGCAGCACTAAACTTCTTCTCTGGACCTGGCAGGGGAGAATGAAAATAAACATCATTCTCCAAGGAGGGCTGGAATTCCAGAAAGTTCATGATGTGAAGAGTGTAAAGTTTGGCAAGAGATGCTTTTCGGAACTTTTTGCCAGACACGAAAGCCATGGAAGGACCGAGTCCTGGCTGGAATCTTCCCCCAAATGGGCATGGTTTTTGGAGGAGGCAAGGTGTTTGCATGTTGGTCTCTCTGCAGACACTGTCGCTTGGCTCCTACCTTGTCACTCCTACAGTGGAATTTCATCTAGTGAATAATTATTTACTTATTTTCTTGTTTCCAGCCGTCATGCCCAATCCTTGCATTATGTTACTGATACTTATTACTACATTCTGGGTGTTTATTACTACATCCTGGAAGGCATCCTTAAAGCTCCCTTTTATGTTTTTTTGGTCAAAAACACATGTGATACCTTATTCTTTTTCAGTTATGTTTCTTTCTGCTTCCCCTCATAAATTATTTTTGCAAAATAATTTCCATGACTGGCACTGCAATTTCAAATCCTATTGCTTCCTTTTACAAAGTCAGGTCTATTTGCAACTCTCCAACTTTGTTTTATATTCTGTAATTTCTGGAGACACAACCAAACCACAGCCTTCTTTGAGTACATTGGGGCAATCATGTATTTAAATGATCACTAATAATAATTATTACCAGTTTTATGAAAGCAGCTGTTTGATCTTGCCTCTCTTTGTGCCTCCATTTAAAACTCAACAGACTTTTTAAAACGTTACCTATTTTCTTCACTATTCCCTTCTACAGACCTACAAGTGCTTTTATCCCTAGAAGTTCCTACTGCCTGTCATTCAAGGTAACCTTGGAGGAAAGATCACAATTAGTGATTGTTTTTCCTGGGAGGAGAAAACGCTAATGATCCACGTATTCTCAGCCACAGTCATTTCCCTTTAACGCTTGCACTGAGCAGTAGCAGCATCCTTCCATTGTCAGGACGGCATCTATTCTGGCCCCGCCCAGCTCTGGCATCTTCCTGTCACAGAGCCACTGCATGTGTTAAATTGTGTGGATTCTGAAGTAGGCAGAACTAGGCAGGTGAGCAGACTTCTTGGGGGTTCCCCTAAGTTGTGTATGAACCACTCAGAAGTAACAACGGCTATTGTTTTGCTTAAAGATCCAGGGAGCTTGTGATGGGGGGTGGAAGGACCCAGCCGTAGACTTGGCCCCCAGCACCACCACAGAGGTTGAGTAATAGGAATAGTGGGGCTCTGAGAGAGATGGGCCTGGTTTTAATATCACACTCTGGTCTTATAGTCCAGCAAAGTGCAATAAGTTGAGGCTCAGCAAAATGAACTACAATCTGGGGAACAGATGAAGAACGATCAGGGAGTGATTTATAATACTCTTCTTGGCAATGATAAAAGTGTTGGATGAAGAGCAATATAGAGAGGGAATATATCTTGTCCTATTGTGGTCTGTAATTGTGTCCTTTTCTTGCAGCTTTTAGATACCAAACCCAGGTGTCAATTAGACTGACAGCCTCCGAGTCCACTAAAGTGAAGTTCCAGACCTTGCCTGGGTTACTGAGTTCTAGACGTTGTCTAGGCCAAAGAGCCTTGCCTTGATGAAGCTTGCTTTGCTTTTCCACCATATACTTGTAAAGGTGTTCTTGCTCCCGTCCAACTGCAGTTAAGATCTTACTCAGCCGCACTGTCTTGGAAACGTTCTCCACAAGCTGACTAATGATGCATTCCTAAGAAACAAAACTCCAGGGAAGCTGAGATGCACATTCCCTGAGTCTTAAACTCCACATCTGTGGTTGTGAGATGAAAGACATCTATATGAGACTTTATTTTTTTAACTCGATCTCTGGGAAGAATCGGAGTATTTTTAATTGATGGAGGAGGGAATTTATAAAAATCAAGTCTTCCTTTTCTTATAAGTAATAGCTTAGAAAAAGAGCAAAGGATTTTAAAAATCACAATCAAACTATGAAGTCTATTCAAAAAGATTAAATTCCCTGATCTTAGGGAAAGTGGAATTAATGATCATTTCTCCCATTTCATAAACTTTCTGGTCATTTAACTCATTAAAGAAAAAATTATGTTTGTCTTGTAATTTGGTGCATTTTCTCAAGTGATTTGGTACAATGATTAGATCCAAAAGGAAGGAGAATGGACGCAGTCCCCCTTGGAGAGCTTCCAGTTCTTCATAGAAATACCTGTTTGTTTATAGATGACGCCGAGGCTGGGTGGGGTGGAAGTTGCGGCTGCCTTGGGCTTTGATTCTTGGTCCTGTGGACTAGCCCCTCGCAGCAGCCTTTGCACGTCCTCACTGTGATGCTGCTTGAGACAACTTCTGAGAGCCACATCCCACCGTCAGAGCAGTCCTCGGTCCTCAGTGGTTAGCCTCAGCGATCCACTGATCATCGTCACTTTAGGGAACGTGGGGTGTTTTCAGTCACTTAGGAGGAGAACCGTGTGAGAAAGTGTTCTGGGTGAATTATGTTCTGGTATAAAGAGATTACAGCACAGAGAGGGATTAGAGGCAGGCTGTCCCTCCTCTACCTCAGGGGGTTCATTTGAGAAGTGAGAGAAGCTCGGGAAAATGTCTGGCACAACGGAACTTCTCAGCGAGTGCTGGTTCCCTTCCCTTCCCTTCCCTCAGAGCTCTGGAATCTCATCCAAAAGGTGCCAACGGCACATCATGTTCAATGTTCTTATTCAAACCAAATTCCAGGTGACAACCGTAGTATTTCAATGTAAAGACATTTTAAAATAGCTTTTTTGTGTCGTATTATAAAAGGAATACCATGTTTGGTGTCTAACATCTGGAAAATACAGGCAAGTATGAAAAGACACGTTGCTGTCACCAGAGATGCTATAGTCGGCAATGCTGTGTAGCCTTTTGTTGGCTTTTATTTAAATCTTCTTTTCTTTCTTTTTTTTTTTTTTTTTTTTGGTTTTTGTTTGCTTTTTTGTTTTACAAATTGAGTGTTCTATATCCTGGTTTTGTACATATCAAAATATCTTAATTACTTTCAGGTCTTTAAATATTCTTATTTTTAACAATTGAATAGTCTACCATTTTGTGACTATATTACTCATTTAACCTCCAATTTAAAACATTTAAGTTATTCCCAGTTCTTCACAATTATAAACAATAATCTGATTGAAACTATTATTCATAAATCATTGCTGATTATTTAGTTGTAATAAATTCTTAGAAGTTGCATGTTGGGATTAAAGCATACCTGCATGCAAGAGTCTTAATGTACGAGGTCTGTCCAGAAAGTATCCAGTCATGTAGTACGAAAAAGAGACATTTATTGAAGAAGATACAAGAAACATTGAACATAGGACAGTGACACCTCAGTCCCCTTCAAAGTCATGACCTTCTTGAGGAAATCTGGTTCATTGGTAGCTGTTTGAATTAAGTCACTAGCAACTGCAGCACAGTGTTCCTTCTGCTCTGGTAGCAGAAGCCATGGAACGAATTTTGCCATGACACGTTTCATGCTAAGATCCTGTGTCAAAATCTCGGACACAGTAGTTTTTGGAACCCCCAGATCAGCTTCCAGTTCTCACACTGTTGGATGCCGATCTTTGTTGACTGCAGCCCGTACACGTTCGACTCTCACAGGCGTTCTGCTTGCTGAAGGTCTTCCAGAACATGGGTCACTTTCAGCAGATTCTCAACCATCTTTGAAGCATTTGTGCCACACTTTGATTTGCGCTGCACTCATTGCATCATCCACAAAAGCCTTCTGAATCATCTGAATAGTTTCTGTGGAGTAATGTTCAAGCTTAACACAAATCTGATGCAGATCTGTGGCTCTACTTGCTCAATCATTTTTAATGTGATTATGCTCACATTAAAATGCTCACAGTGCACATGCTCACTCAGCGGCATCTCCCGTCCCCACTGACTAGTACAGTGAAGTCGTCATTGTTTACACGTGTGCATTCCAGTTCACTCTCCTTGGCTGCCAGGTTACATTGATGTCGTGCAAACCGTTCTCATTCTATTGACAATGGCTGGACTTTTTCTGGACAGACCTCATATGTGTTTAAAGTTATATGTACCTATGTGGATATGTGCTTGTTTGTGATTAAGACCCCCAAAATTTTGTGGCAAGTTTCATAGTCCTACCTGCAGCTTGTACAAATGCTCATTTCCCAAGAGCAGAACATTTCAAGGCCAAATAAACAATAACTAGACAGCATTCAGCCCAAAGAATAAAAAAAGCTATAATGCAAATCAGGTTTCTTTTCCTACCACATATTTGAATGACCAGGGAGAAAGCTGAAGGAAGGGAGGTTAAATAGACATTTTCTACACATATCAAATTTTGGACAAATTCTTGAGAGGAAAAAATAAACAATGTGTGGAAGGGTCTGTGCTCTAAGAAAGCTGGCAGAGTGTAATGGCAGGGGGGATACGTGATTCCTACGCATGCCGTCACGTAGCTCCTTCCCGCCCTTTACCCACAGAAAATGACAGGACTTGGACCCCTTACAACTGTGGATATATGGCAGTGATGTTCCCCACATGGCCGGAGGGAAATGGCTCAGACATGTGCATTCCTGAGGCCAGCTGAGTGGTGTGGTCTTACTGAATTCCTGTAAGTTTGAACCAAAGTAGCACGGGGGTGGTGCTATGTAAGGTTAATTTGGAATTGTTGTTCTCCAGGATATGGAATGCACAAGTAGGTTTTAGAAGGAAAATTAGTTTCCGGGCACATTGGCCATCTCTCTGTGTGGGTTTGTCACATCAGCTTTCTTCAAATCCTATTTCTTCAAATTATTTAAAAGACACATGTTAGTTGTATTTTTAAGTATTATTTTTCCAATTTAAACAAAGAAGACAACAAAATCTCCCACAAGCTTATCACCTAGAAATAGAGTATCGTGTCTCCTTTATGGTGTACTTAGTACTCCCGACCTCTTTTTTTGAAATGTCCTTGTGTCTTTTACATAATTAAAGCCGTAGTGTATACAAAGTCTTATGTCTTGCTTTTTCCCTTAAATACAATATTGTGAACATTTTCACACCATGAAACACTCTTTAGAAACTTGTGTGTAATATATCATCACATCAAAATTTGCTAAATTATTTAAATCTCTCCCATTGTTGAACATTAAATTTGCTTTCATTATTTTACTAATATGAGTAACAAAGATGAACATCCAACAAAAATCTTTGCTGCACTTTTGATTGTCTCGCTAAGGTATGTTTTTCTAGAAATCTGAAATTTCTGAGAAAAGGAAACTTGTTGACTAAAGCTGGAGCCAAAACATGTATTTTCCTCTTATTTCCATTATTTTCAGCCTGTGGGTTACAGGGTCATCATTTCTATATGGGTTCTATTGTTTTGTAGTTGTTGTCTTAAAATAATGGGCATGATGTCAGTGACCTCCCAGCTTCTAGAAGACTCTTCTAGCTCAGCTCTCTCATCTCAACTGGTCATAATGTCAAACCCTCACCTCTATTCGCTACACCTACAATGTTCCCAAAGGGCGGGGCTGCTTTCAGGGCAAACGCCCCTCTGACCCTCAAGCTTCCCCCAGCTGCCCCGCTGCATCCTGCGTGGATGCCGAGGCCACGGCCTGGAGTGCAGGCTCTCCTGCATCAGACATCAGGTCTGAGCCCAGCTTGGTTCACCTGCTTATAATGGAAAACCAGAGGTGTGGCTCCCCAGGGCTTCACGACGGTGCTGCTATCTAATCTCGCCCCGTGTGAGACTCACGCCTCCATCACGTTCACCTCCAAGCGGGAATGGAAATCACCCTGAACCATGTCCAGAGGGCCAATGACAGGAAAAACCATGGAACTAGCTGAAATTTATGAACTATCACTCTTGAAAATGAAACCAAACAGAAGCAGAGCTACTGTGCCCTCGAAGCCCATGTGAAGTGGAGGGAGCTTTACTGAATTGAGTTTGAAGTTCTGTTTCAATGTTGCAACTTTAAGAAAGTGGTTTTGTCTTCTTGGGCCCCAGAAAACAGAAATTCCTATTCCCCACTTGCACATTGTCACAGTGTGATCTGTGGAAACATAAACATTAATACTCAGTGTTTTGTATTCCTCAGAGAAAAAGGGGTTAACAAGTGGCCGTTATCCCTAAAGCTAGAACTGAGGGAAGTCTGGTTTTGCATTTGGCACTATTGCCTAAATACATGACAATAATTTGTTGGCATAGAAGCTTCTTGATGACATGAGGCGTGTCTAGAAGTACCATCTCCTTTTAGATGTATCCAGCTAGTGTGCATCAAACCCCCCCTGCTGCTCCGAAGACTGGCTTTGTTTCCACATTCTGCAGTTTCGCCTTTTGCGCTAGTTCCTCTGCCAGGGCTATGCAGCCTAGTAGCTCATTGTTTTGACGTCACGAACATCGTGTATTCATTCCACTAAAGGCGGACATCTTTGTCTCCCAGCTGAAGCTTGTATAATTATCATAACTAGCATTTATTAAGGTCTTTCAGCATGCAGTGAAATGTGCTAAGAGCTTTATAGACATTACAACCAATACTTCTCATGACCACTTCTTTGGAAAAGGCACGATTCTGCTTCTGGGTTTACAGATGCAGAAACTGAGGCCTAAAAGGGTAAGAAACAGGCTAGAGCTGAGCCTACACTAACCCTATAGAACCTTAGACTTTGTGTTTTAGCAAATTTGCAATTATCACCTCCTGGAAGAAACCACTTCTGTGCGTAGCTTTTTACAACCCAGCTTGCCTAAAAATGAAAAAATATGGTAACTTTTAATGGAAAAGCTATTCCATTCTAGGCTGTTATTATCTCCCTTTTCTGGGTGGGGGGGGGGCGCGGTTAAACTAGGTTTCGTTGGGCTGGACAGCGTGCGCTTTGGCTTTTACTGCGCTGCACATTGGCTGTGGAAACTACCCAGGGAGCGCGTCTCTTAACCCGGCCATGCTGCTCGCGCTGGAGCCAGGGTTTGCAACTGTGACTCTCTCTTCCTGTTTCAGAACTGGTCTCTCTTTCCGTGGATTTTTTTTTTTTCATTCACTAGAAATGTGTTCTTTTACATTCCTCAGACCTGAAGAACAAACTCTGCCAGGTGAATTTAATTTACGACTCTGCTGACCACATCACTATGTCTTCCCTCCCTTTTATTTTTAAAGGGGTAGCATTTCTGCTGAAATCTTGGTGTGATGAATCTTTACAGAAAAATAATCTGTGGCTTAATGGGGCTTTAAGAAATGTCCTTAAAAAAGAAACTAGTTGGCATGAAAATAAATCCAAAAATATCTATGTCTATGATTCATGTGACTCAAGATTTTTTTCTTTGCTAAGATGTTGAGGCCAAAATGATTTATATCCCAATTAAAATTATTACATTATTGTAGAAGTTTGAAGTATTTGTTGTCTTATAGATGCCATGAAAATAACTCATCTCAGTAGAGCTTTGGGGTGATAGTTCATGGGCAGGCACCCAAAATGTGTGTAAGTCAACTTTCTGATGCATCAGTGGAAGACTAAGAGTTCTCAGGAAACTTCCAGATACTAGTGCAGACCTGAGCCTAAGCAGACAGCCTCTCTGCCTGCCAGAGGACATGGACAGAAGGCGCACTAAGGGCAGGACGAGCCAGATGAGCACGAGAGGTCTGAAATTCCATGCTGAAAAGCAAGAAGGGGGTCTTTTTAACCTCAAATTATTAGCACCATTAGTATTTTTTTCTTTTCATTCCTTCAAAAAAATGTGTACTTGAGCAACTTGCTTTGACCATCCACCCATGTGTTTATCTCATTCATAGACAGATGCTGCCCCCAGGAGAGTGGTCCCCGAACGCCAGTGTCCATGGGACTTTCCTGAGCATGTGGTCCAAACCCAGAAATCCTGGGCCGTGGCCAGAGATCATGACCAATGAGTTTGGGGAGGTTCCCAGGAATCTTCCTTTCAACAAGCTTTTGGGATGTTCTAATGCAGGCAGCCCTTCAAATTCACTTCAAGAAGCAATTTTGTAACGTCCTGGGCATAGGATGAGGCCATACACAGGAGTACAAAGATGGAAAAGGCCTGTTTCATTCCTCAGGAAATATCAAATTAAAAAGGAGCATTGATTTTAACATTAACTATAAGCAATAATAATAATCATAGCTATTATATTCCAGGCATCAGGCTGATTATGTTTATATATCAGTGTTACGAACCCTCACAATATTATCACTCCCATTTTACAGTTGTAGAGACTGAGGTTCCTAAAGATTAAGTAACACGTAAGAGCAGGAGCCGAGGCCTGGCTCGCGGCACAGCCCAGCCCTTATTTCCTGTGCGTGCTTACAATCCTACATCAGTCCCAGGATAAGGCAACACGTGGGGAGTGCGAGAATGACACCCTCCCAATTGGTCTCATAGGTATGATGGAGGAAGAACGTACGTTTACTAAGTGCATACTGTATGCCACAATCGATATATTTTTAAATGTGATCTTTACCACCCAGCAAGGCATAAAAGTATCGTTCCATCTTATCTCGAGTTTCCTCACATGTAAAAAAGGCATAGCAAAAGGCCTTGTCCCACAGGGTTCTTGAGACGATTGAATAAAATAGATAATGTGGAGTATCTAACTTGGCAGTGAGCACTTACTAAATGTTAGCAGTTTATAGTTGAGAAATTCGAGGCTCAGGGAAGTTAGGGAACTTGATCACGGTTACCCACTAGCAAGATTTGGGAATCACACCATTATCACAGCCTCAGGGAGAGGAGAATGTCCTTTTAGCTCTGATGACCCGGGACAGCACTCAAGCAGGCCTTGCAGGAGGGGGAGAGTTTCAAGGGCAGGATTGATGGGAAGGAGCTCCAATTTTTGCCCGAGTTGTTTAACCTCACTGAAATTGTATCTATAATTTAACAAAACTGAAATCTCTCAAGACTTCAGCCCTCAGAACTCCTGCCAAAACAAATTCTAGACAGGTTCAAGAAAAGTGTCCCTGGATTCCTTCAAGACACTTACGTGAAATGGGCAGAGAGAGCTCGGGTGTTTAGAGCAGAAATGAAGACTGGCCCACGAGGCTGCAGCAGCAGACGGAACAGGGTGTCCCGGAGGCAGGCCACAGGCACCCTCATGAGCTCTGCTGTTAACACGGGCCCGTGATGGCTGCGGCCCAGCGGACGTGGCCCTGCTCCATGGGGTGGAGGGGTGGACTGCTGCCGCCACAAGCCTTTCTGGAGGAAATTCATACCCTGAAAATGTAGATTCTGTGCTCCTGGAGTTTCATCCACTGACTTCACATCTCTTATCAATGAATTGTTCCTTCGATGCCCGTCCATCATGGGAGAAAGTCAGGGCCCACGGAAACCCAAGTTTCTTCACCAGTAAAATCAGGGGCCGAAGGAGTGGAAAGGGCTCCCCCAAACTCACATGGCTGGAGGCTGCGCGTGGCTCCTGGGCCAGTGTCCCTCCCCAGCCACAACTCTGTCAGCCCCTAGTCTTCTGCAGAGGGGTGGCCGGCAGAGGGCACCTCCACCGTCCTGCCCCGCTGGGGGCCCCAGAAGAAAAGGGGCTTTAGGAAGTTCCCTTTTCTGCATTCTTAGAAGTCCTATTACATTCTATATCTCTCTTTTATTCTTTCATCCATCCGGTAGCTCTTTAATTTGATCAGTTTTTTCATGTATTCATTCAATATTTACAAAGCACCTATCATGCGCCAGGCGCTGCCCTGGTTTCTGTGGGGACAGCGGTGAAGAAAGGAGATGACAGCCTCCATGCACGCTGGGCTCACCTTTGAGGGGGTGCCATGGGGCAGTCTATCAACAAGACACGTTTGCGGAAAATATGGTACGTGGGAAACAAGTGCCCGGGAGAAGATAAAGAGGAAGTTGACCAGGGGGGTGTCTCACCGAGAAGCAGACATTTGGGCAGAGGCCACACCGGGGTGGGGGGGGTCTAGGGAAGTGTTTCTCAGCAAAGGCAGCAGCAGAGTGAGGCCTGAGGGGGCAGTGTGTCCGGCATGTTGGAGGGACAAAGGGGCTCATGGCCAAGAGGGCGTTATGACTTTTCTCAGAGTCAGAAGGAGTGACACTGGGGAGTTTTGAGCAGAACACCTGATGTGCTTTAGGTTTTAACAGGTCCCTTTGATCATTGTGTAGAGACGAGACTGCAGGGGACAGGGGTGGCGGTGACCACCAGAGTCACTGAGTAGACTGTTGCTAGCTGGTAATTACTGGTATTTCTGAGGTCTCCTCAGTGTTAGTGACTGTCCTGTAACCTCACTTTCTATGCTCTATAATTTTTCTCCCTTAGCATCTCATGTAAGAAGCACACCCTGTTGCATATTTCCATTGCTGCGTGTCCCTGCTGATTCAGAGCAGTGACAGCTCTGACCCAAAGAACCTCAGGCAAAACTGAGTTGATGGACTGGCAAATACCTCATCCTGGTTCTCTCAACACCCCTCATCCCCTTCTCATGTGTCTTTCTGTGCTTCGGAGGCTGGGAAAATGGAAACTAGAGTGATATTTTCCAGACCTCCATAGAGCCACGGTTTCCAAGGGGGTTGAGTTCCAAGACTTGGAGGCAGAAGTGAGAAAGGGGAGGTAGTGAGCAAGTAGAGAAAAATGGAATCTTATAAAAAGCATTGTGGGGGGCCATGGGTCCTTTGGGGTGAGCGGTAAGACAATGGCAGAGAGGCCTGTCCCCAGAATGTTATTTCTCTTGGACGCACTGTACTTGGCTAATACCCTCACGCTTGGATCATTGGCCGTTCCAGAAATCCTGTAAGTTTCTAATACTCTGTAATGAATCCTATCTGATTGCGTGAGCCAAGATGGCTACAGAAGGTCCAGCCATCTGATCTTAGTTTTAGGCCTCAGGAAGGAGGAGGAAGCAACAGGGATTTCATCAGTTCTGCCCCAATTCTAAGAAGACTTCCTGAAAATCCCTCATAAAATATTTTTACTTCCATCACTAGACTATGTTAAAACGTTGTCATGGCCACACTTAGTGTCACAGAAGGCTGGGAAGTTCAGCTGGACACATTTCCATCCCAGTAACGAAGGATTCGTGTTAGTAAAGAACGAGAGGAGGATGGATGTTGGGCGGTTGGCTTGAAGTCCCTGCCACAAGGAGTATGTATTAGAGTTCCTCTTACGTGTTGCAGATGGCTTTTCAGAAACGTTTGCACACTCATCATCACAGAAAACGAGAACTATATACCATGAGGTGAAATTAAATGTACGTGTCCAAGTGTTTAGCTGTAGCCATGAAATTGTTTCTTATATCAATAAAATTTTTTAAACGATAACTTGAGTGCCTACAATATGTCAGGCTCTGTTGTAGAAACTAGGAAGAAAGCACTGGACAGAATCTGCCAAACTTCTCACTCTCAAGATGACCTGGTTGCAAAATGTGTCACAGAAGGGACTGCGTTTCCTTTTATATGAGTTATCTTTTATCTCTTTCCGGCGCCGGCCCATTGGATAGTGATGATTGCTGACAAAAGTCGCGATTTGAGTTTCAGAATGGCTGAGCGGGAGCATTCTCTTAGACGCAGACTGTTTGAATATAGAATCTGTACTCTGTAGAGGGCACGGAGAATTTCTGTCGATCCAATCCCACTGCTAGCGCACGTGAGGACAGAGCAGAATGCCTATCTCAGTGTTCCCCAAGGTGTGCGTGTGTTTAGGGTTGGGGAAAGAAGGAGTCACGGTGAGACCTTCTCATCTAAGCAAGTGATCCAGGGACTGAGGTGCAAGGAGGTGAAAGCGTGTGACGGGGTGCACAGAGAGGAGGGGGCAGTGTGTCAGGAAGCAAGAGGGTAAGAGTGCTTGTGGGGGCTGTGCGGGGTGCGTGGTGATGCAGGGGCAGTGCGGGGAGGAGTGGCAGGAGGTGAATTGTGGTGGCGAGTGGGCTCCTTCATGATGCTGTAAAAAAGTCGCAATGTCATCCTGTTGGTAGTGAGCATCATTAAAAACCATGGAGCATGGCCTGGCTGATGTGGCTCAGTTGTTTGGAGTGTGGTCCTGCAGCCAAAGGGTCGCAGGTTCGATTTCCAGCCAGGGCACATGCCTGGGTTGCGGGTTTGATCCTCAGTCTGGGCACGTAGGGGAGGCAACTGACTGATGTTTCTCACATAGATGTTTCCCTCTCTTCCTCTCTGTCTAAAAGCAATGAAAAAATGTCCTTGGGTGAGGATTAAAAAAAGAAACAACAACCCAACACTGTAGAGCAGGGACACGATTTCATTATAGCAAGTAAAAGAGTAGAGGTAAAGTTATTACCACATGCCTGGTGCCTCATAAGCACATATTAAAATGTCAGCCCTAATGGTGATTATTATTTGTCGATTACAAGCATCACTCTGGCAGCAGCGTGGAGGATGGGTGCAGGGGAACAAGACCACTGAAGACGACGTGGACAGTTGGCAATGGTTGTGAAGAGAAGGTAGAGACAAGGGATATTCAGGCAGAGAACAATAGGACTAATGGAGAGAGAAGGTCGAAAGAAGAACCTGGATTCCAACACGGATGCCTGGCTGTATGTGGGACCACTCACTGCCAAGCACCATGTGGGCGAAGGAATGCATTTGCAGGGGAAGAGGTGTCTCATGGATGTCAGATCATCATGTCCCAATCTTCCACTTTAATCTAAAACACTGACGTCATGCTTTTTCAAGGGACCTGCGGGACTCAGTACCTCTATTGCCACACTGTGGGGAACCAGTCACTGGTCACCGCAGTCTTTGCTCACAAACTAAGCATTATTTCTTACTGTCTCTGAAACCTCTCAGCAAATGGACTAGAGGAAGAAGGACATTGGTTTGGGTTCCTTTCAAGGCTGGTTGTCACGTGAAGTTTATGATTTCATGTCTCCTCTGCTGTCGTCAGGGGGAGCAGGTGACACGTAGAACAGCAGGGCAGGTTCTTCCCCGTCTCAGTGGCGGAGAGCAAGCTGGCCTGGAGGAGCTCCCACGCCCACCTGGACCTTCCAAGTAAAAGATGAGGAAGCAGCCAGGGTCTCAAGGACAGCCTGCCTGTGAGACTAACTCCCAGGGAAGTTGTCTGACCGGAGCAGCTCCTTTGAGGAATCTGATCCTGGTCCTACGCCTCCCTCGCTAAAACAGAATTTACCCATATGCAAACTACGTATTTTGTACAAGCAGGGGGGATTTAGAAATTAAATGCACATTATTAAACTCTGTTTTACTTGCAGCCCTTTTATTACTAGGCCCAGCGTAATTGCTTTCAGACCTCAGGCTTGCTGAGCTGATGATTTTGGTTGGCTGTGCAACATGACCTGTTCTTTGAGACTCAACTCCAGGCCCAGGGGGACAGCGCCTTACTTCCGCTAGCACCCGACAGGGTTGAAAGTGGAGCCCCCACCGGAGCAAAGGGAGACAGGTGTTTTGGTACCTGCCCGACCCTGTCCCTTGCTCACCCAGGAAACCTGATTATATTAAACTCCATCCAGTCCCCTGTCCCTACTCCATACTCAGGGAACAGCTTTCAGTGTCCTTTAGAAATATCAGTGTGCTCTACGGTCTAGTGAGTCTGATCCGGATTGGATCTGATTCCACTCCCTGGGAGCGCCAGGCCAGCTTGATCCCTCCGAGCCTTTGGTATCCCCTGTGTAAACTGGGGCTCCTCATAGGACCCATCTCACAGGTTGTCGAAAGACTGAATGAGACAACACGATGCATGTAAAGTCACAGCGCACTACCTGGTATTCTATCACTGGAAGAGCAGGCGTGAACGGTGCAGACGGCGAGATAGCTGGATAGATCAAAGTGCCTCCAGGCTAGGCTATGCAAGTTCCCAATAATAAATGACTGTCTTAACTAAAGACTTTTAGTCGGAGCCGATATTCTAAACAAAGCAATGATTTCGGACCTCTACAGTCTTTTGGTGAGGGGAGAAACAAGACGAAATTATTTTACAGCCGTTCCCACTATTTATTTTTAAAATAATTAAAATCTGATGTTTTCAGTAGGCAAATTTATTTATTGTGGGATCTTGTCTTCAGCAGTGACAATGAAAGCTGCCAAAACAACAAAACAATGACCATTGACTCTTATCTTTCCAGAACCCCTCCTGTTCATGGGTTAATTCTTCCTTATTCCCCAAAGATTTTACCTATAAAAACTTTAGGACTTAACACAGGAGATTCAGTTACCTTTTTTATTATTCACTTATCTTATGTTCTCATGTTATTATACTGGAAGAATTTTAACCACCCAAAACACCCTCTAAAGCCATGTAAATGTAATTTGCAAGAAAACTTCTGACAGGTCCCTTTGGGCCAGTTTGATATGAGCTTAGAAACAGAATGCATTTTAAGTGAGTCTATTTTCCTGGCAAAAATTCTGCATTTGCTCCATGTTTATAAGAATGTGTTTGCTCTCCTCTGGGGACCAGACTTCATCCCCCATTTTTCCTCTGGGGTGTAGCTCTATAATGGCCCAGTGGTTTTGATGACTTCTCCAAATCCTTGCTCCTGGAATACATGACCTGGAGAGACTGAAGCGAGGACAAAGGCCGGAGAAGACCATCTTGAGAGTACTGATGTTTTCAATGCTAAGCCTGTAAGGAGTTAGGAGCAGTAGTACCCAGAAAGTTTAGCAAACCTGGGAAGAGATAGAAATTAAATACCTCATCTGGCCCTGGCTGGCATAGCTCAGTGGATTGAGCAAGGGCTGCGAACCAAAGAGTTGCAGGTTTGATTCCCAGTCAGGGCACATGCCTGGGTTGCGGGCCAGGTCCCCAGTGGGGGCCACGTGAGAGGCAACCACACATTGCTGTTTCTCTCTTTCTCCCTCCCTTCCCCTCTCTAAAAAGAAAAACAAAAACCTTATCTGATGAGCAAATGATGTTTTAAGATGGCCAGAGCATTTCACATACAAGAAAGACTGTGGTCTCCTCCTTTCCCAGTTCACCTTTCACTCTGCCACTAGATTGGCTTGTCTAAGAGACAGCCATGATTGGGTCAGAGCTCTGAAACCCTTTAGACTTTGTAAAGAAGGCATTAGCCTGGCACACGAGCCCTTAATGTTGAGTCTTCCCAGCCTCATCTACCATGGTTGCCCCTCATACCCTGTACTCCAGCCACATGGAACTTTTCCCCAAATTCACCATGATTTGCTCTATCCCCTGTCTTTGCCTTAGCTGTTTCCTTTGCCTGGTGAAATCCTGGCCATTTGTCAAAGCCCAGCTTAATTAAAGTTTCCAAATGGAAAGCTTCTTTTAAAAAAATATTTATATATATAATTGATTATGCTATTACAGCTGTCCCATTCCCCCCTTTATTCCCCTCTGCCCTGTACCCCCTACCTGCATTTACCCGCCTTAGTTCATGTCCATGGGTCATACATATAAGATCTTTGGCTTCTCCATTTCCTATACTATTCTTAACCTCCCCATGTCTATTTTTGTACCTACCATTTATGCTTCTTATTCGCTGTAACTTTTCCCCCATTCTCTCCTCTCCCCCTCCCCACTGATAACCTTCCATGTCGTCTCTGTTTCTGTGATTCTCTTTCTGTTCTAGTTGTTTGCTAAGTTTTTGTTTTTGTTTTTTAGGTTCAGTTGTTGTTAGTTGTAAGGTTGTTGTCATTTTACTGTTCATATTTTTGATCATCTTCTTTTTCTTAGGTAAGTCCCTTTAACATTTCATATAATAAGGGCTTAGTGATGATGAACTCCTTTGACTTGACCTTATCTGGGAAGCACTTTATAAATGGAAGACTTCTGAATGCTTAAAGCTGACATAGTTATGTTCTTCTATGTTTCCGTGCACTTTGTTACAGGTTTCTATGTAGCACTGTATGCTCTCATAAGTAATTATTTTTCGGTATATCCCTTTCCTCTGTGGGCACCAGGAAGGAGTATATCTGCTGAGTAGGACTGCATATGATTAATTGGACACGAAAATCATAACCAGAATCTAACAGCCATTGGTAACGGAGGCCTCTCAGGCAGACTACTTTTCAGGGAAAAGCCACAGGCTGAGCTGTCAGCCCGTGCACTGTATTCCTGTTGGCTGAGTCCACCCTTATAAAGGAGTTCCTGGAATCACCTTTCAACCAATGGGCAGAGACCTGCCCTGTCCAATCAGAATTACATCCTCATTTGCATACTTACTGACCAAGCAGAATGGCTCCTTAAGGACCAATGAGAATGCTGGAAGCCAACCAACCAGGGCAATGTAACTTGGCCTAATGAAACTGTGTTGAATTTGGAGCCCTTATTTTCATAGAAATGGACCAATCAGGGACTAGGGTGGGTACTCTATATAAGCTAGCCTTCCGTTTGCCTTGGGGGAGTGTACTTTCAGTTTCCTCCAGAGGATGCCTGTCCCAGTTTGCAGACTCTTCACCTGAGTAGTGTCTCCTTTGACTGCACCTCAGCTTGGGGTTCCTGTTGGCATTCGATTGGTAACAGCAACTTCTTCTTGCCATCTCTATTTCACAAGGTTAAGAAACATATTTTATAAATTGTACTTCAGTGTTTCAAAAACAGTGAATGAATGAAAAAATGAATGAATAAAGCAACCCAGCACAAAAGCCCAATAATAGTTCCTAGAGAAGATGGGATATTAAGGAGGGATGAACCCTTTCTCCCAGTTATCTGGACTCTTTAGCTGCCTGAGCTACTTTGGAGAAGGCTTACTGGGAACAGGTGACAACTGATGCCCAGGGAAGGACCCTCTGCTCTCAGAAATGTAGGTCCCCTTGGTAAAATGAAAGAGACCTTCCAGGTGGCTGACTTTTCCCATCATGAAAATTTATTAAAGAGAAACCGGAATCTCAAGGTACCCTCAATGAGGATGGAGAGGAGCTGTGTGGGAGAAAAGAGGGCACAGAGATTCCTTTGCAGAAAAAAAAAATCACCGCTGTGTGGGCCGGGGAATTCTTCCACTTAGGAGTCATCCGTTTAGGAATGTACGAGGGGAAATAGTCTCAGTAGGCTCTTGACTCAGCATGGCCTGGAATTGATGTTTGGGGCTGTTCGGCAAGGTCCTGGGGCATTTAGATTCACAGCGGCCTGAGCCCAGTTGCACACGCCGGCGGGTATCGGTACAAGCCTTAAATCAGAACCAGCCGGTGCACCCCCGCCCCTCGGCCTGCTCCGAGTCCTCCCCCTTCCCCTGCAGGCTCATTAAGGCCTTTCCCAGTGCAGAGACACTGCATTTTGGGGACTGGTGGAGTGTTTGATATTTTCCACTCTGCGTGTCAAGGGCATTTACAGTCGGCGTCAGAATGTTATGTCGGTCTGAGGAGGCACTTTGAAGTGCTCGTGGTAGAGGCCACATGTGCAGGCAAGATGTGCCTCCTCCGCATCCCAGAGGTTCCTGCTCGGGCTTTCCCAGCGTCATGTGACGGTGAACAGCTCCGCTTAACCCTTTACTCCTTGGAATGGCTGCTGATGCTTCGTCTCATTATTACCCTTGGAGAGGGTACTTCCTCCTCCTCCATCGCAGCTTTGGAGATGGCCTGGAGGCCTCTCTCCTTGCCTTCTGGTCAGCCCTTAGAGGCACCGTTTTGTGTCTGTTTTAGCTACCACTCTACATGAGCGCAGGTGTAGAAATGTGTTTCCAAAGAGTACACGCGGAACGGAGGCACACACGGTAACCCTGCCCAGGCGATTGGAGCCCGGCAGCCCTTAACACTTGCTTGCGTCCCGACCCGGAACCGCTTCAGAGATGCTCCGCCTCCTCCAGCAGCAAGGGCCTGCAGATGGAGTCATTGGTTCTTTCATTTCATTAAATGATCATTCACAGGCAGCCCGGCAAAAACCACTCAGCCTATTCCAGGAAAGTCTGGACACCTGAGACGCTGAAGGAAAAAATACATATATGAGACTTTAGAGGAAACATTATCAGCTGACCTCAGTGTCTTACTCATGCAACAGAGTAGGGCTGAGATTGATGACTTGCAAAGCTTTTTCACGTTGGAGGTTCAGCAGTGCTCAATTCTCAGCTATCCTGGAAAGGTCTTGAACTTGGCAGGATGGGCTGGGTGGAGCCAGAGGGCTCCTCTCAGATATAGTGGGCGTCAGTGTCTCTTGGGATCAGTTTGTATTCGCAAGGCATTTGGCAGTGCAGCGAGAACAAAAGAATTTCTAATGGACATGAGTCATTTCAGGCACTCCAATATTGAGATCTTTTGGCAAAGGTGCCTTGGGCTCTCCTCCATCACCCAGAACGGTCTCTGGAGATATTTGTTATATATGGAATTATCCCTGTGATAATAGCCATGCTTCTTCATTTTAGTTTAGGAATCTGAAGAAAGGAAGAGTCCTGTCTTAATATTATACTATTAACTAGTAATAACAGTACACTGTGCCAGGCAGTGTGCTGAGCATTTGCAGGCTAGGTAAAGCACTATCTTATTTAAGGCTTATTATAAACCTATTATCTGCATCTGAAACTCAGAAGTTAATAATGTGTCCAAGGTCATTATTAGAAAACGGAGGATCTGGGACACGGACCCAAAACATCCTGAGTCTAATTAACATCTGTGTTACACAATAGCGCCATTCTGCCTGTTCAAGGTCAAAGTCAGTGACCTTTTGATCTCCGAAGACAGCTCCTGGGCTGCTACCTGCCTTTAACCCACATTTTCCCTGCCCTGTGTCAGGATTGTTTCATAAATGCCTCTTGAATGAAGGCATGAGTACATGGCAGGTAACAAACCCGGGAACCACACCGAAGCCTAGATGTCTGTTACGAGAGCCGGCCCTGAGCCATCCCCAGCACAAGCAGGACATTTTCCCAGAGCAGTCAGGAGATCAAACCCTTTAGAGTCAGGGATCCATGTTTCGCTGACAAGAAATCCTTCCCAGGTAGTCAGACTCCTCGGCCCCCAGCACTGCTTTCTTCCTGTGTCCGGGGCTCTGAGCTTCAGCAGTCTGCCTATGATCAGGCACCAGTCGGAAGAGGAGAGCGCTGACTTCCATAGTCCGTTGTAGTAACTTTGCCGTTTGTATTTGCTGCACGCAGGTCCAAGGCCTTTCCTAAGAAGCAAGGTGTTTGCTCGCCTGTGAAGAGCATTACCAAAGTTAGAAGAATGGAGTGACCAAAGGGAGGGAGTTAAGTGTTTTATTGCGAAAATGTCTTCTCCTGTGTTCCCAGGAGGGCAGCTCGTGAGGGATTAGGGGAAGGGCATGCTGTGATTTTTTTGTTTTTGATGTCTTTACATTGGTTGAAATGAGAAACCTTTCCGGTCACTGTGTCCTAGAAATAAAATGTTTGATACGGAATAGTGTCCAAGTCATGTGACCCCTAAAAGCCCATTTAGCCCAATGCTTGAATGTGTTTTCAATCAAGAGTTGGTACCTTGAGTCCCTTCTGTGCCTTTGACTGTGGAGACCTCTATCCAGTCACTTCCTTACAAGGCTTCTCCCTTTATGTGGCTCCCTCTGCTTAACAGAACTAGTTTATTTTGCCTCCAATGTACCAGAAAGAAAAAGATATGTGTTTCTGTTGCTGAGTGGATTCATCCAAGTATTTCTGTTTTAGAGCTGAGTTGGCAGCTGATTCTCACAGGAGAGGCGATTGGCAACTAAAACAATTTTAAATTAGGCATTTGTCATGACTCAGCCTACTCATAAACCAACAAAAAACCCAAAACTTGAAGGTCAAAACTAACAAGACTAAGCTCTGTTTGTTTCTTAAATTAATAAAGACAGTTGGTGGTCCTTTGCCTGCTAGTCTGTATTACTACCAATAAATTTAGCTTTGTCTTTATTCTTTTATTGTCCTTTCTTTTCCTCTAAGCTTTTCTATTTGTCTTCTCTTTTTCCCTCTTGCTTCATATTTCCCCTTGCTCACTGACTCATATCTTTCACTCTTTATATCCCTGATTTTTTCCCACTCAGTGTTGTACACAGATTGGGAATAGGATGGGAAACCAGTGGAAGGTAATGTACGTTGTGAGAGACCCCCCCATGTCCAATCTCTGTCGATAGCATCGTTCACTTTCCAGCCAGAAACCTCCCGGCAGCTTCTACCTGAGCACCTTTGCTAATTCTTTACCTCTTCATCCTCATCGTTTTTCTTTTTTCTGTTCTTTCTTCCTCTTTGATTTTTCTCTGCTTCCTTTCCAGAGGGAATAAAAAGAACTATTATTCCTTGATTACTGAATCCATGCTAAATATAATGTTGAGCCTTTTAAAATGATGCCACTTGATCATAACTGGAATCTTAAAAGATAAGTGATTCTCTTTCCATCGTGCGGGGGAAGGAGCAAGTGCCTTGCCTGAGCCAGTGGGAGGGGGAACAGGATCCACCCGTGCTGCCTCATTCCACGCTGCCTTTACAGGTCGGCCTCCATTCTCCGTTCTCCCCTGACCTCGGGCCTGAAGGTTTGGCTTGCTTCTTGTTACCTGTCAGATCAGCAAATATATTTAACACTGTCTTATTGTTTTAACAATGGCTGTGCTTTTAAATGAACATACACAAAAATCTATCATTGCTAAGTTTGGGGGATAAAGGAGAAGTTTAAAGTGTGACTTCAAAGCTCTCTCTTGATTGGAAGCACATTTGTTATTTTTTCTTTTGTTTTTAGTTTCTAATTATGAGACACTAAGCATGACTCGGTTAAGGGTCGTCCCGCAAAGCGAAAGGTTGCTGGTTCGATTCCAGGTCAGGGCACACGCCTGGGTGGCGGGCTGGTCCCCAATTTGGGCGCATGTGAGAGGCAATGTGAGAGAGTTTCTCTCTCTCTCTCTCTCTTTCTCCTTCCCTTTACCCCTCTCTAAAGATAAAGAAATAAAATCTTTAAAAAAAGAATTATATTTTGGAAATATTCTTATTTCTCATGTTTACTAACTTCTTTTTAGCTTCTTATCTACTATTTAAACTATACACTGAGTTTTTAATTTCAATCACTGATTAAAATTAAAAATTTGTAAAAATTTTCTTGAAATGAGCCATATTTTTTCAGATATGTCAATTTCTTTCCATGATGCTATATTCATTTGATGTTATTTTCAAGTATAATCACTTTATACTTTATATTGTTATCCAATTATCTCAAGTCCTCCAGGATTTTAAGCATGCTGCTTGCCTTATTTGCTAACATTTGTTCATGGCAGATTGTTTCTTTGAATGTTTTGTAATTTTTAATAGAAATGTATCCTTATGTGGGGTAGAGATTTTTGTTTTTGGGGGTTTTCTTTTTTTGAGAATCTTTTGTACCCGTGGATGGACTTTCAGAGTAGTTTTATGTTTGTATCTGCCAAGTGACCCAGAAGAATCACCAGCCAAGGACCAATTTTATCATTATTTTCTAAGCTTAGAGTTTCTAAGTAGGTTATATAATTTCAATCTAGACCACCTGCCAGAGAGAGTAGAATATTTATAACTTATCCAGAGAGACTTATTCTCCTCCAAAAGCCCAGATAGTGGCATGCAAACTTCTTTGCCATGTCTGTATATCTGCAGGTTTTTTCCAGTCCATCCTTTAGTTAACCCTTGAGATTCTGGATCTGTGTAGTTGGCCTGTATTTTGATTCTCTGACTTACATAGTCCCAAGGCATCTTCATCTGTCTCTGTAAGGCCAATAGGAACTATGTCCCTAGTTTAATTAGAGACACACTCCGGATACACACCTGCCAGCATTTTTCCTTTCCCCACTGGTTTTCAGTCTGCCTTCTGATTCTGGCAGACCTGTGGATTGTCCCTTCTCAGCTGTGACTTCAAAAAACATGTGCTATATTTTATCTGGCATTTCTATATTTTTGTATTAGATGGGTTTACAGATTATAAAGTCCATCAATTTACTACAACTATAAATATATTATTCAATATCTTAAAACATATTTGAAGTTGAGATATGAAATGTGCATGAATTCCGTCTTGTGTTTATTAGAAAAACAAAGAAAAAGCATTAAACTTCCCTATGCTACTTCTTTATGATCATATTTATTTTTTATAAAAGTCAAGCAGACATAGCTATTCAGCTTGATTCCTCACTATTAAAAGAATCTCCAAAGCTTTGACATTACCAGAGTGAAGATACTTTCTAGAATATCAAACAGTCATTGAATCTCACTCTATATTGATATCCAGAGGTTGAATTTTAAAATCTTTGAAGTTACATAATCTTGGAGAAGTATCTTAATATAGGAACAAAAATCATATCTATCCCAAAAGGTTGCTAAAAGAGATAAAGAGATCAATGAAAGCCCTGGCCTGGTGGCTTAGTTGGTTGGAGTGTCATCCCACACACCTAAAGTTTGCGGGTTTGATACCTGGTCAGGGCACATGTCTAGGTTGCGGGTTCAATCCCTGGTCGAGCACATATGAGAGGCAACCCATCAATGTTACTCTCTTACACTGATGCTTTTCTCTCTCTCTCTCTCTTTCTCTCTCTCTCCTATCCCCCCTCCATCTCTGTCTCTCCTGTCTCTTTCTCCTTCCCTCCCTCCCTCTTCCCATCCTCTCTCTCTAAAATCAGCGAACATATCCTTGAGTGAGGATTAAAAAAAAGAAGAGATAAATAAAATAAGAAGGTAATAACTTAGTCCAGTGCCTAGTCATAGTAAGTAAGCATGGAGTAAAAGCAGGAATAATAATAGTATTGAAGTAGTATTTGGGCACCTAATTCCAGATGCTACAATTTTTTTTACTGTTAAAATTAATTTACATATGGTGTAAACTCTGAGAAAGTCACCTGTTTTTTTTGTGGCACATGTCAGTTTCCTTCCTCTCTTTATCATTAATTCTCTTGGCACAAATCAAGATTGTTACTGGATTCATCTGTATCTTCAATTAGGCATAAAGTAGGAAGTTAGTAAGTAAATTCAAGCTACTTGAAACTAATCACTATAAGATATTTGATCATGAGGAAGGTCTTTTATGGAGTAATCATGCAGATCCTGCAGAAAGTGGTCACCACATTATGTTGGCTGTGCTGCATGCAACGTACTTGGGAACTATTCCCATAAAAGCCTTGGCTAGTAGCTTTGACCAGTGGCCTGGAACTGATTCTGATATTGGAAGGCTTATAAAGCAGTATTGTGCATGGCAGGCTACTCAGCATAACTCAGCACATGCACCTGCTGTTCCAGAAGGGGAGACCAAAAATCTTGGCCAATAATCTATATTGATTTCTATCTTTTATCTCATGAAAGATATTTATTTCAGTAGAATTCATCTCAAAACACTTTGTAAAGTTTCCACTTTTATCTCACATGTTCTGGTACAACTAGAATATCCCTCTGCCAACTTTTTTTTTCAATAGTGAACTTTAGATACCTTTGTGAAGGGAATAATGATAACTTGGATTAGTGTCATGTCCAAAGTTAAATTTCACCATTTAAAAAAAGTTAGTCTAAACAATACTGTGTGTATAGTATGCACCTTAGGTCCAGCTGTAAATATTTTAATTTCCTTCTTCTATCGTGTCTGGAAGAATCTCAAAGTTTTACGGTTTTTTTTTTTTTCTTCCTGAGAAATAGAGACAATATTTTAGGCAGTGCATCCCTTTGACCTGGGGTAACCCCCCCCTCCCAAATTTACTGAGCAAACGAAGAGAAAATACCTTTCCGGGACTAGAGATGCTTGAATCAGTGAGACTCTAAAGGAGTTAAATTATGTTTCACAGTAATGAAAAAGGAGACAACAATGCATTTCTAGAAATTGTTTCTTTTAGAGGCATATTTCTTTCCTAGGTATGTATGCAGATTATACTGCTTCATCTTAGACTCATGAATATGTGTTTATGTTGTTGAAAGTCCTTCTCACATGCTGGCCATGAGTGAGCAAGCCTAAAGTAAATTAATTAAAAAATCAACTTACACTTTATTACCAATAAGCTGTCTTGCTTTGTGGAGAAACTTTGCTGAGCAGCTACTGCAACTGTGTGCACTAATGCAGAATAAAACCCAATATATGTCACCTGTACTGTAATCTTTACACCATTTATTCCACTCTTCTACTTCTTATCATCTCCTTGACTCTCCCTCTGTTTAGTTAAGATAACATCAGCTTCTGTAACTCCGAAAGTGATAGAAATTACCCCATAAAGTCTAAAAGAGGTGTTCTTAAGCACTGGCCAGTTCTTGCTCAAGTTGTAATTCAAGTTAAGGACCCAGGTTCCTTTTGTCTCATGTCTGCCATCTTCACCATGTGGCTTCCAAGTTACCATGCCCATCTGTCTCACACTGTATGAGGGAAAAATTATGGAAGTTGAAGGACAGGAAATTTTATGGCCAGATATTGAAGTAGTATACATCACTTCTGCTCAGATTCCACTGGATGAAAGCCAGTTATAAGACACAGATTTAATGGAGGCTGGAAAACTTACTCTAACTGCCTGCCCAGGAAGAAAAGCGAATGGGTTTGGCAAAGGGCTGGCCAGTGTTAAATCACACTGTCTTTGTTTCTGCATCAATCAATTTTAAATGGGAAGTTTATAGTTTTCCTTAGGAGGCTACAATTCTCCTTTCTAGCTTTTTGCCAGCTGACAGAGGTGGGGGATTTTGTATTCTGGAAGTCAGGGGAGCTAATCTGTGTGCAGAAGTTCCTTATAGCTCTATGTGTGTTCTGGTCTTTGCAGTCACCCATGTTAGATCAGAGCCGAGACCAAAACACATAGAGAACTGGAAGCAGGAGCCTCACCACATGGGAGTGGAAGTATAAAGAAGGGGGCCAGACTGGGTTTGCTGAAGTCCTACTTGGATTTGGCCATTGATCTCTAACTCATGGTGTATGGTAAATAGATTCAAAAACAGGGCCAGCTGAATCATTACAACTTCCATTATCTCCATATAAACTGAGATGATTACTTTTAATACTTGTAAATTAATTATGAACTTATTCTGGATCTCTGCATATACCTACTCTATTTTCAGATAATTTTGTTTTTCCTTCAGAAGTCAGTTTTCATAATGGGGTGGAGCAGGATCAATGTGACGTCCTGTCAACATAACTGAGTTCTGTAGGGCCCAGTCATGTACATTTCAGAGCACAGGTAGGCTGGTATGACATCAGTGGTAAAGTTTCAGAAGGCCATTCTAACGGAGGGCTGCCTAACCGCAGAGCCTGGAGGCGCATCCCACCGGTGCCACCTGACATTGGCCTCCCAGCCACGCTCCCTGGGACTCAGGGGCTACCAAATGAGAGATGCAGTACACCCACACTTCCCTGCAAAGGAAGCACTGCAGTTTTCACATGCATTAGTAATGCATGTGGACAGATATTAAATATTTGAAATGACTAGGAGAGGCTAATTTGTGTATTTGGGCAGTGCCATCATGCTTATCTTCCTAAACCCAACAAAGCACTTGGACAGGCTGTGCAGCGAGGCGGAGGAGGGATGGCAATGAATGAGTAGCCCCGGTAACTGGGGTGTCGTTGGAGGAGGAGCTAAGCAATATTGGTGAATGGGCACGAAAATGCTGTTATGCGGGCTGAGTGAGTTCTGGAAACCTCGTATGTAACATTCTGACTATAGTTAATAATACCAAATTGGATACTTCAGATTTCCTAAGAGGGTTGATCTTAAATGTTCTCACCGTCTGAAAAAATCATAACCTTGTAAAGTGATAGATATATTAATTAGCTCAATTGTGGTAATCATTTCACAATGTATATGTCTATCAAAAATCATGCTGTACACTTTAAATACGTACAATTTTATTTGTCAGTTATACCTCAATAATGCTGGACAAAAAATATATAAATACATCTAACTAAAATATATGGCATGACAGTGATGATGAAGCAGAAATATAAGCAAGGTATACTGGCAATACTAGAGGTAAATGGATTAAATCTAATCAGGCAGTATCTAAGAGGGCTCATTGAGGAAATATTTGAGTTGGGTGGGTTTGGAAGGAAGATTGGATTGCTTGTGGTAGAGATGATGAGAGAAAATGTATGTGGGCAGCCCTGACCAGTGTGGCTCGATCGTCCTGCAAAGTGAAAGGTTGCTGGTTTGATTCCAGGCCAGGACATGTGCATGTGTTGTGAGTTTGGCCCTTGGTCAGGGTGTGTATGAGAGGCAACTAATCAATGTTTCTCTCTTACATCAGTGTTTTTCTCCCTCTCCCTCCTTTCTCTTCTCTCTGAAAATAAATAAAGAAAGAAAATCTATTTTTTTAAACTAAATTTATGTGAGCAAAGAGGCAGAAATAAGCAAGGCCATATGTTTGGGGAGTAGAGAGTAACCTGATTCCATGGAAGCAAATCAGTCATTATTCAATAAATATTTATTCCATGCCTATTATGTGTCAGATACTATTATAGGCACTTGAGATACATCAGAGAACAGAACAGAACAGATTATGTTAAAACAAAACAAAACAGAAACACTGACTTGGATCCTTTGCAGGTGGAAGGAGCCTAGAGAATGTAAGAGAAAGTAAGGAGACAACAGTAAGAACGCTGGGGTCAGTGTATCGAGCGCTGCGAAACCTTTGCTGGTAGCCAGAAAGGCTGAGTTTAGAACATAGATTTGACAGTCCTTGCACACAGGTGAGCACAAAATCCCTGGGAGAAAGGGGGGGGGGTCCCAAGGAGAGAGGAGACCCACAGAGATGATTTTGAGGAGCACCAGCATTCAGCGAGGGGCTCGGAGATGAGCTGGTGGAGCAGACTGAAGAGGAACTGTGAGAACATAAGGTCTCCGAAGGAAGAGGCAGCGCTCGTCTTTCTCCGCTGGATCTCCAGCGTCTCGCGCAGTGCTCTCCACACAGTAGGCGTACGTTACTCTTTTAAATGAATGCATGATTGAAAGAAACCAGATCTCAGAGAGCGGGAACACTTTAAGAAGTGAGCAGAAATTTGACATTCTTCCCAAATGTTATATCAGATAAGTTACTATGTTGGCTATTCTGTTTGATTCCCTCACCCCCAAATCCATTATCCACCCTCCTCTGCCCTGCTCTCTACTCCCTAGTAAACTGACCTCCACAAACTGCATTTTGGGGGCTTTCTTGCCCTTTGTTAGGTTTGGGTTAACTGGTGTGAGACATCAGCAGGGTATCAAAGAGTAAGAGCAGAGAGAAATAAGGAAGTTCTCCTCTCTCTCCCTCCTGGCCAGCGGCTTTGGCAGAGGCTGATGTTCCTCTGCTAAGGCCACAGCCCATATGCATTGCTCCAGGTTTTCACTGTGTACGGTAACACCCCTCATGTAACTGAGTGCGGTCCGGCTGCCTGCCTGCCACAACAAAAGCCAACCTGTGAGACCGGTGCTGGTGAAGAGGAAAAAAGTTTGCTCAGATGCTAGCAACCCGAGAAGATGGGGAACTCTTGTCCCAAAGCCCATCTCAATCTCTCAGTGCAGGCAGGTGTTTTTATAAGAAGGGAGAGGGGAAGTAGAACAAAGAGATCAAGGGGTGAGGGGTGAAAAGTTCCCTCTTTGCAGACGAGCACGGTCCATTTCAGTAAGGCAAGGGATGGTCTGGTGTCAATCATCCTGGGTTAGTCACCCTGGCTTCACATCGTCCTGGCTGGCATCATCCTGGCTCCATGGCTGAAAGTCAGCAAATGTCCTGGAGCTTGGATGCCTGAAGTTTGGAGTCTGTACCTTTTGAAGTTAGTTCCTAGAATTTGTATGTGAATATGCTGTTCATCTATAACCTATAAATTAGTGAGAGTCATCACTTACAGAAACTGTCGAAAGCATGGCGGGGCGGGTTAAAGTTCCCCATGGTTACACCATTTCCACTTACTGCTTCTGGTCTTATTTTTCTGCCCTGGCTGGTCCGTGGACACCTTGCCACTCCTGGTTGGCTCCCTTAACCTCCCCACAAGGGAGGTTACTTCACTTTACTAAAATTTCCTTTATTAAAATTAAACCTTTTGCCCTGGCTGGTGTAGCTTAGTGGATTGAGCGCGGGCTGGGAACCAAAGGGTCCTGGTTCGATTCCCAGTCAGGGCACATGCCTCGGTTGCAGGCCAGGTCCCCAGTGGGGCCCATGTGAGGAGCAACCATACATTGCTGTTTCTCTTCCTCTCTGTCTCCCACCCTTCCCCTCTCTCTAAAAATAAATAAATAAAATCTTTAAAAAAAATTAAACCTTTTACTGTGCTGTTTCCTACTGTGATCATGACTGATGAAGGCAATAAAATATTTAAAGAGATCATTCGTGATACATGGATACTGTCGACGATCAGGGCGGGGAGTCTGAATCCGGGTGAGACAGATCTAATCGGTCCATGGTAATATAAAAGCTGAATGAAGCTGAGAGTGGTAACCTTTTCTTCTAAGTGACGTGAGAATGAATGAAAGGAGAAATTGCTTGACATGAAGAAGAAAGAACAAGGAAAGGTTTTTGAGTTTTGTTTTTTATGTTTAGGGCAAGAAAGAATTCAGCCCATAAACATGTTGGAAAAAAAATGAGCCAGTAAAAAGTGAGAGAATAGAAACAGAAGTCTCAAAGATGACAGCCAATGGAGCACTCTTCCAGAAACATCAGACCCAAGAACAGTGGCTAAAACCTATGTAAAGTAGGGACTTATTCTGGAACAAGAAAGAAAAGTGTGACGTTGGTGGAGAATAGAGATGAAATTGGTAATGAAAAGATAAAAGTTGAGAAAGATTATATCTGAGGGTCCCTCCTTTCTGTACAACATATCATGTAGTAATATTCACTATGCTGGTCTGAGGAGATGGCTCAAAATTCGAGAAATGGAAAAAGAGAATAGTTTACAATGTGGAATTTAATTTTATTCTACAAAATGGTAATGGGTGAAAGGTGATGGACACCCTGCTTTTGTATTCTTGACCTCGCAGCAATGAGTAGGGCAGATGGGAGGAGAAGAAAACCACCATATTCATGGAAACAGCAGTAGCGTAGGGCAAGAGCTAATGAGGGTCTGACCTGGGCAGAGAACAGCGAGGCTGAATGAGGATGCCGCGGAGCCTTGGTCTGTGCTTTCATTGATGCTCTGTGCTCAACACTATGGAAGGCACAATAGGGATTTAACGAAGAGCAGAAAATATACTCCAACCTTCCGGGAGCACACAACTAGCTGGGAAGGCACAGATATATGACAGACTGGGTGGAGTAAAGGAAAGGCTACTGAACAAGGAGTCAGTCCCCAGTAGACCAGTTGAAGTTGATAACAATCAAACTGAGACATTAATTGAGAACAATCAACATTATACCATGCAGGAGATAGCCAACCTACTCAAAATACCCAAATTAATAAAGTTATTGGTAAAAATGAAAAATGTATCTTTTATTTTACAGAAAAAACCATACAGACCTTTTGGCCAACCCAATAATTCAAAATATAAAATAAATATACATGCGTACATATTGATATAAATTAATTATTGAATTAAAATGGGGGAGAAAAGTCCAATCTTTCTTACAGAAGAATTCCAAATAATATACACAGATACTTCCCCCTCCAAGATGTGAAGTTTGTCTCTGCCCTTCGCAAAGACACACCTGAGAAATGATCTAGGCTTAGTGACTTGTTTCCAAAGAATAGAACAGGGAAAAGAAAACAGGAACTTTTTACTGGTGACACCTGGCAGCAGGACAGTAACCAAGCACTGAAGGTTAATATCCCACTAACGTCATGTGGTTATCATGAACCCTCAATACGATGTGACCCAAAAGTCTCTTCACCTCTGTGACTGTCTTCCCAAAACCCAGAACCCCAGTCTAGTCATGAGAAAGACATCAGACAAACTCAGGTTGAAGGATGTTCTACAGGATCCCTTGCCAGTACTCCTAAGGACTGTCAAGGTCATTAAACCAAAAAAAAAGAAAGAAAGAAAGACTGAAAAACAGTCACAAATCAGAGGAGACATGACAATTAAATGTAATGTGCTGTTCTGGACTGAATCCTGGAACAGAAAGAGGACCTTAATGGGAAAAAGGATGAAATTCAAATAAAGCCTGGAGTCTAGTTAATTGGGAAAAAAAAAAAGTTGATGGCCTCCAAAGTCTCTTCCAGCTGGTAGCTATAAGAATAGACTTTATTATCTAATTGCTTCATAACTGTGCTCATATTGCTTATAAAGTGCCAAGAACACGCAGGCTAAGGAAACCATGAAAGCAGGGTGGAAGGCTTTAATCAACATTTTTTTTCTTGTAACTTCCTGTAGTTATGTGTTTCAGTAATGTAGTGTGTGGTTGGCTCAAAGCAATTTTTGAGGCAATAAAGGAGTGTTTAGGTGAAAGTCTCTTGTCTGTTACTTGCCCAAAGCAACGCTCACCTCTGCCCTGGTAAGGACAGCGTCGAGCCAGCCTGCCAGCGGGTTTTCACGTATTTGCAAGCCTGTGTGTTTGAGTCTCCTAGGCAGGCCCATCACACCGCGGCACACTCTGAAACCGTTGCTATGGTGATGGTCACGGTGACAGGGCTACCTTTGGCTCATTTGAGTTTCCTGGACAGTTTCTTTATGGCGCCCCAATGTGAAATCATGCTGGCTCTGATTCATGACATTTTCCCGAGACTTTATAATGTTTCTTTTCTCTAAGTAAGCAATTTCAGGTCAGGTAAAAATGTGAGTAAATCATGCCTGGCTCTTGTTCCAGATGTATCAATTTCTGTTCATTCCCTTTTTTCCCTTTCATGGCTTTGGGACAATAAAAATAAGCAGTGCCTCCACCCCGGGGCCTTTCTGAGTACGCAGTATATAAACGGTGTACCGTGTAGGGAGCAATATTTCCCTACCTTGGTCATTACCGACCTGAGCGTTTTCTCTGGCAATTCTCTGAAACAGCAAGAATGTGGAGTAATGATTTTGGCACCGTCAAGACCCTGGGAGGATCAAAGAGGCGATGTGACAGTTCATGAGACCGGGAGGAAGCAGAGCGTCCCCCGCTGCCAACACTAACACAGCCCCGCGCTGGAGAGTCTGGGAGCGTCCCGTTGCCAAGTGCCTGCCTGCATTTTCTTTGAGGGGGCCAGGCCCAGAGCAGGTCGGGAAAATTATGGCTTTTATCAAGCAGACACCGTGGCTCTCTTTGAGGATGGCCAAAGTCTCACTGCTGGTAACTGCAACACATGTGGTCTTTTCAAGGAAGGACTTGAATATTTTCATTAACTGGGAAAGAAGGTCCCCACATGAGACTGTTTCTTTGGACTACTTAGGGCAGGGCTGAAAGGAGCAGGAAGTTGGTAAAGAAATTAAATGGGAGGGCTCTGGAGACAAATCAAGTTGCCTGTGTTTTAATTCTGTGTAACCTGAGCAAATTTTCTACTCTCTCTGCCTCAGTTTCCCATCAGTAAAATAACAACAGCAATCGTATCCAAGTTACAGGATTGCCCTGGCAGTTAATAGATGCAGTTACAGCGCTGCCTGGCACATGGTCAGTCCTCATTAATGTCAGCAGCTATCATTATTTGATTTTAATAATGATTATTCAGGAAAGAAAGTAATTAGGTTTTGTAATGTCCTATTGCTGACTGTTCATTCTTCAAATATTTGCTGAGAGCTTAAAATGTGCTGAGCACTGTAGGTAATTCAGGAACAAAACAAGCCCGGGTCATGCCATCGAGGATTTCTGTTCTGGGGGAAGAGAGAAACGCGGTGCACACAAAGGCCTGCGCCACCTGATAGAGGACTCTTTCCTCTGGTGTGGCACCGACTGTGAAGTATTTTGGGAGTTCAGAAAAAGAGGTGAATCACCTCACGGGTGGGATGGGCACTCTTTACAGAGGAGGTAAGACTTGGCTGAGCTTGAATAGCCAGTGGAAGTTCTTTGTTTTAGTGGTGGAGACTGGCGCAGGTGTGCGTGGTGGCAGGTAGAGGAGAGGGGACAGGAAGGACTCAAGGCAGATGAAATGACAGAAGGCGGATGATGAAGAGGTACTTGAGAGACAGGAGAGTCATGTCCAAATCCAGCACTTAACCCACGGGTTCCTGGTGGAGAGAAGTCCACAAAGGTGGGAAGGACTCAAGTGGAGGGCTTTGAATAGACTTGGCCAAAGGATTCTACGTTATTATTTCTTTAAGAGATTGGGCCTCCTTAAGTTGGTAGGGCCTCTATGAATTCTGGATTAGCAGTGTGTTCCAGAAACTGACCCTGAGACAATATCCTGCCATATTGCTAATCCTTTTCCACACAACACAGAGAGAGATTCCCACTATTTATTACCAGTACAGAAGTATTTATTAAAAATAAATAAATAAAAAGTTTAATTTAACAAAATATCTTCACAAAATACTAATTCCTCAAAAATTGCGTTATGGGTTTTACAAATTATACAGTACTTTTATCAAAGGTTTTATAGAACATGCTATTAATTAAGCTCAATAATTTCCATAAAAGGAATTTGCCAAGTGAGATTTCTCTTTTAAGAGGAGTCTCTTTTCCATAGCTCCATGCACTTCATTAATGCAGTGCTGGCACTTGGATCTGTATAATTACAAATAAAATATTTCCTACACAACAGTCTTGGCCAAAAGGCCAAGTTATTTCAATTGTGCAAATATGTTAGAGGAAACCTCAACAAATATAAGTTTTCCAAATATTCCTTGAAGTCAAATTCAACACTTCACTTCAAATATAAGCCACAAATTCTACAAGTAGACTATTTTGAGGAGGCCCAAAAGTTGTATCCATATTATCTTTGAGACACATTTTGGATATATTCTTTTCTGTTTGGAAAAGCTCTTCCCATCTTTCCTCTCTCCCTCCTTCCTTCCTTCTTTCCATTAATAAATATTTAACGAGGGCCTGCTCTCTGCTAGATACTATACCAGAGGCTGCCATGCTAGTTTCCTCCCGCTGGGTGTTTTTATTTGTTTGTTTTTCCCATGAAAGCTTTACTGTCAGTTATGATGGGAAAGGGCCCTGAGTCAGGCACCATCTCCATTGCTTCATGAAGTTCTTCTGTGAAAGCTCACTTTTTGACTGGACAGGTACCATTGCGAAGCCTTCTTGGGGATTCCCTAGGCATTCTTCGAGTCCCTCATACTCGGCCTTTTCATTGCACAAAGGCCCCTCCAAGGAGAGGCTCTGGTTTATGGTGACCTTGGATGGCCATCAGGATTCCTAAGAATTGGATTCTGGTGACCCCAGTGCAACCTGAAGATAAGCCAGTAACTCATTCTATCTGATCTTTGGTTTCTTACACTAATATTTTATTAATACTTGGGTACATGCTGCAAAATAATTAAGGCATATAATAACTACGTCTATGAGCAGAGCATTTTGAGATTCTTAGATGAAAAGGGCTGTATGAATTTTTAAATTAAAATAATAGAAATGGCTATAAAGCCAAGATGGAAAAAAATGGTGCTGACTGACTTCTGGAGTTTTCCTACATCCTTAAGGAGCTCTGAATGAATAATTTTTTTAAATGTATAACCCAGTGACTGGCAATTAGACCATTGAACAAGAGTGATACAATTCTGTGCATCCCACTAGTTAATTAATAAGAGCATTTCATAGAAGAGTAATACCTAAAGCCATCAGGAGATACCATGGTATGGGGAGAGAATGCCGCCCTTCATGCACAGCTGTGAGACCGAATTTCTCCGACCTCAGTCCCCACATCTGCAAAACAAAGTGTTTAGACTACAATATCGGTAAGATCTCTTCCAACACTAAAAGCCTAGAATTCTTGAGCTCTCCTAATAACCCCGCCCTGTGTACATTTCCAAACACTAAATTGGATGTTCTTAGAATTTAAAATTGTCAGATTTCTGCTGTTTTTCTGCTCTAGCCCACTCCAAAACTCACACCTATTGATGCATGAGTCAGAGAACAGGGTTTTCCCAGGGTTCTCTGTTCTGCGCAGAGTTACGCTCCAGTTTGGCTTCCTCTGGTTTACTCGTTCCACATTTTACTGAAATTTGGCATCCAACTGCTCAGTGAAGCTTATCGCGCCACAGCTGAAAGCTCCAGATCACTGATTCTCTGGGGTCCTCTCAAATGCCCGGAGAGGGAGAGATTGAGAACAGCTGCGAGAACACTCCTAAACCTGGACCCTTCTTTCCAGAGGCAGCGGAACTCAGGTCCGGGAACCTGGGCGTATCGTCCGTCGTAGAGAAGTGCATGGCCAGGATCAAATACACTGCAGTTCCCAGATCCCACCACCACCTGTCTGTAGGTGAAGCCAGGGCGAAATGAGCGACAGATGGTAACTGGAGTCAGAGTCTTGCCTATGACACGTGTACAAAATAACATGTATACACATGTGCCTACATACATGCACAGTTCGTTCTTCTTTTCCATTTTTATGCATTTGTTTTGCAACAGTGTAATGAGCCAATTATGGCAGGCATCTGGGACATCCGGGGTCAATGTCACAGCAGTTTGGACAACTCTGCTCCTTTCTGCTGGGAAAGACGTACTCGTGAACAACAGGAGCAGCAACCACAACGGCAACAACAAAACAACATGGCGTGTCACAGTTCCCTGGGGCAAAGTCGGCAGACACAGCTGTGCCAATGGGGAAGGCTGGGGAAGGCTTTTGAACGAGGGTGACATCTGAGATGCATTTCGAAGTGGCAGTTTCGGAAGCAGACCCAGTGAAAGAAGGTATTCCAAGCAGGGGAGCGGCCTCCACACAGGGAGAACCCAGAAGAACCTGATGATTTGAAGGGCTGGAATAATTTGGCAAGGCTTGGGTTCAGGTACCCTGCAAAAGACAATTAACTTTATTCTACAGATGGTGGCAAGCCGCTGGAGGCTTTAAAGCAAGAAAGTGGTGTGGTTAGACAGAGTGCAAAGGAGGTCATGAAAGCCCACTGCCAGTTCGCTGAGGATAGAGAAATGGGAAGGAAGCTTCATCTTCTACCCAGTGCACATTGACAATGCTGAGAAATGGAGCTCGAACCTTGAGAGGCAAACCAGAGCCCTCTGCACTCTCGGTTATTCCTGACGACAGGACGGGGAAAAGGCAAACCCTCACCTCCTGCGGTCAGCACTGATACTCACCTGGGAACCTCATTCTCAGTAGCTACAGCTTTTCCTAATCATTCATCTTAACTTGACACTGGGTTCCCTTGCCTTTCGTGGGAAAGGTCTTGGGAGGCTGTAAACCTATGTGGTTGGGAAAAGAATCTGCTGCACTACACGGGGAAGGAGAGGAGCTACAGATTTCCAGCTCTCATAGCTTGTCTGCCGGCCCTGACTGTGCTGCAGCATGCTCTGAAGCCATTTGGGTGGGCCCTGTTTCCAAGGAAATAAAGAGGCCGCAGAACCTCCCAAGTTAGTGAATGGTTCCCAGACAGTCAAATGGAGCAGCCTCCTGGCAGCAGGAGCTAGACGTGCTTGGCGGTCTTTCCCTGCGGCTGGCCTGTATCCTGGCGTTCGGGACGCAGGAGGCAAATCATCTTTGGGAGCTGAAGGACGTGTGCACATGCCAGTGTTTTTGACAAATGCTCAGTTAATTATTTTCTATTATTCTTCTCCTGAGACACCAACTTTGAACCAAGAACTACCTCCTCCCACCACCCCAGACCCCAGGGGAAGCTTCAGAATTATACACACTTGGGCCAAGCTTCCGCCCCACAGGAAGTAGAAGATCAGCCCCTGGGGATGAGGGAATGAGGCAGGGCCTGGGAAAGCAGAGGAAGCTCCCAAGCGAAAAAGAAGACAAACTCACACAAATAAAGCCAGTGGATGTACGTATCAATATGATAAACTCGGAATTTCTCACAAGAACACCAGGAATGGTCATCAGAAGAGGACTGGATAAATTGATGAAAAATTTGGATCATTCATGACTGGTAAATAACTTAGTATTTTGAAACCTTAACATTCCAGGATGGAATTCGATTTGAGAGTTTTTTACTGGAAATCATGGCACATACAGTGGGTTCCGGAACAAACCACGCATGTGTGGAGGTGAAACAGAAATCTCGGCTGTGAAATCCATGACCTTCACGACTGTCTTCTTCCAGCTCCAGTCTTATACAATTTTTCCTCCATTTCTCTCTACAGCTTTCTCTAGTTATGTTTCGCTTCTGCCATTTGTTCGCTAAATAACTATTGCTGTAACCCATGCAGGATTCCTGCACACTCTGCTCCTGTTGGGTTGGAAAGGTACATGATGTATCCCCCAGAATGATAGTAATTGGATCAGAATCTTGCCTGTAACACAGCAGATGTTGGTTATCTGAGCGATGGACTGGAATGGTAGAGCCCCAGTTCAACTTTGACGCTGCTTCCAGAGGCTGGCTTCAGTGGGAGAAAGCTCAGTTGTGATTTATTTTTGTCAGAGGTCTGAATCAAGAAATGCATGCATTGGATATAACACTTAACCACCCTGTAATATTGTTGAGGTACTTCCTTGTTTCCACTAAAGGTTGATTTAATGAACAATGACAACAAGGACCACAACATGCTAAACCAATTTTACAACAAGATCTGCAATCTGATAAGTTCCAATAAAAAAATAAGATGCCTAGTTGCTGATTTAAGGGTTATTCATTCTCTTGGAATCCAAAACTCTTCAAGAAAAAAGGATAACTTTCTTGAAAAAAAATGAGTTTAAAAGGCACTGAAAGCAGAAAGGTGAGGGAGCTATGTTAGGTAAGGGATTGTAAACATCTAGGAAAATCTGTAAGTAAACCAAAAACTGTAGAGTGAATGAGGATACAACAGAAGATAGTATCAATGATAAGAAACTAATTAAGCAAAAACTTTGTCACCAGGAAATAAGAAGCCAGACAGGAATTAGAATTGGTTAATTCAGATTTTAAAAGTTGACTGAGACACTCAGTGTAAATGGTGGAATAAAAAGAAATAAAGGCAAGGAAAAGAGTCTTAAAGCCCAGCTGGTGTAGCTCAGTGGATTGAGCGCGGGCTGGGAACCAAAGGATCCTGGTTCAATTCCCCAGTCGGGGCACATGCCTGGGTTGCAGGCCAGGTCCCTAGTGAGGGCCATGTGAGAGGCAACCACACATTGATGTTTCTTTCCCTCTCTTTCTCCCTTCCTTCTCCTCTCTCTAAAAATAAATAAATAAAATCTTAAAAAAAAAAAGAGTCTTAAAGAAGGAGAGAAATCACACTGATTTTTCCTTAACAAAAAAATAAAGAAAAGTTAAAGAACTTATCTTGAACAATCATCTTGACTTCTAGGGAAAAAACGTTTTATTTTTTATTTGTATTTATTTATTTTTAACCAGGAGGCAGCTGGGCCTGCCTGAGATAGAAATATTGACCAGAAAGGTTTGTTGGTTAAAAGATCCCATGCGGCTCTGAAATTGGTACAAGTTTATTTGCATCTGCAGTATACTTTAAGAAGCAGTAGTAAAACATTCTGGAATGCTTTCTTTGAAAAAAAAAGTAAAAAACCCTCAGTGAAGCCTTTTTCAGACATATGTCATGGGCTTTTGTTGCTGAACTCTTCCATATTAACGAACCAAGTTGCTCTTCCTTTCATTCCTTTGGCCACAGGACAGACGCAATTCACCCAAGTCTCTACCACAGACATTCT
Organism: Micronycteris hirsuta; assembly: GCA_004026765.1. Classification (NCBI taxonomy): domain Eukaryota; kingdom Metazoa; phylum Chordata; class Mammalia; order Chiroptera; family Phyllostomidae; genus Micronycteris; species Micronycteris hirsuta. Next base: position 49,612 of record PVJI01003706.1, on the reverse strand, counting down.
CAGATGGTGCTAATAAAAAGAAGAAACCAAACCAGAATTGGTGGTCCACATTGGGAGAGTTGTTAAATATCATCACAAAGCAATAATTATCTGGCTGCGTGCTTGGTGGCTCAACATTCTGAAATGCAAATGTCAGAAGCATGTATTCTGGAAGATGCTGCTAATGGGAGCTCATGTTGTGTGATGGGTGGTCTTCTGTTATGCCTGGTGGTCTTGTTTCAGCCTGCTCTGACAGCGCTAACGGATTCATGTAGTCCCCATCCTACACAGTACTCACTCGTCTCCCTTTAGTAATGCGTGACAAGTCATACAAAACAGACTGCCCAGAAGTGGCACTGCAAGTATCCCAGACGTTTTCATTCTCGGTGGTGACAGTCCCAAATCAAGTGGGCGCGGTGCTTAAGTAAAAGCGTTTTCCTAAGAGGCGTCTCAAAACCCAGCCTCAGATCTAGAAAATCAGACTGGGCTCTTCTTGGCTCGTCCATCATTGCTTATAATAAATACTCAGCTATTGGACGGCAGTTAGAAACTTGTAATAGATGATGCAGAAGAATTTTACTCTCTTTCCCAGATGAAAAGAACTCATCTGTTGGTTAGAAAGACTTCACTACCTTTTAATAAGGATAGGCAGATCATTTTACATATTTTTGTCACACTCACTCAGGATTTATTTTTCAAGGTCCCACAAACTGCAGCAAAGGAAGGGTCATAGCGTCCCAGAATGTCAATATAATCTCTGTTCAGAGGATCAAAATGTCACATACCTAAAAATTAATCCAGGCCACTATCCCAGTTTTAACTAGGATAAGAGGGTATCGGAACATTCTTCAGCATAAGCTGACCTGCAACTCTGTCCTTGTAAGATTGTTACTTAATGTCAATAGAATTTGGAGGTCATCGCTTGGTTTGGGTTTGGAAAGGTCAGTTTCAGTCCCCATAAACTGCCCACACTGATATGATCTCTGGCTGACACCTTCCACGCTCACTGCCTCCACCAGTCTCTGGTCATCTTACTACATGTGGGTTGTATTGTGGTTACCTTTTCACAGTCATCGTTTTGTTGAACAGACACAGACTAAGTCCCTACTGACCGTTTTTAAGACCCAGGAAAAGCTTCCAAAAAGGAGCAATACTAGAACTGGCCATTTAAGTGTTGTCTTTATGTCCTGAAGTACAGAACCTACCACACAATTCTAATCATTTTTCTTCTTTGTTTCTCTTCCTTTATTATAAGGTCTTTGAAAGCAGATACTAGACATAATTTGTCTTTCTGCACCCAGCGTCTTAGCAAAGGATTCATAGTAAAGGATTCATACATTTTTTTTAATGAGTAGATTGAACTTGGTCCCCCATGGACTGAGAAAGTGATTACAAAAGAGAATCTGTCTTAGTTCCTTCCCTCAAGGTCTCTCTAATTTAGCACATGGTTGGATACAGAGTAGATGCTCAGGAATTGCTAGTTGGTTAGTTGGTTCTGAGACAGCTACTTTTCTTCAAGTGGAAAGACAAGGCTACCAAAATAAATGTGTGCCAGCAAAGCCAGTTACTGTTTTATTTCACTCTTTCTGGTGATAGAAAACCTTTCCTCCTCTGTGGGTATTACATCTGCGGATTCAACCAACCGCAGAGCAGAAATATTTGGAAAAAAATGTTTACACTATTGTTATGTGTGCCATGGAGTTAGACCAACGAAGGACATGCACAGACTTTTTTTCTTGTCATTATGCCCTAAACGATACAGTATAAGAACTATTTGTGTAGGATTTACATTGTATCAGGTCTTACAAGTAACCTAAAGATGATTTAAAATGCACGGGCAGATTGTGTAGGTTCCATGCAAACACCACACTGTTGTAAATGACAGACTAGAGCATCCGCAGATCTTGGATCTGTAGGGATGCCTGGAATCGATTCACCTACCTCAATTCAAAAAAATACATGAACCAATTTGGTGAGTGTACACGTGAAAGAATAATGATTTGAGACCTTCACTAACTCATTTACATTCTTACTTGCTTGGGTATCTTAAAGCCTGAGATCCAATGTCGACTCAAAACCCAAAAGAACAAGAAAAGGAAAGAAAGCAAATGGCAGAGAGTAGGGTGTTGTAAGAGCAGAGGGATGGAAGGAGCCAGCATGGAGTTACAGAGCCCGACAGAGAAAATCGGAAACATATTTGACATTTACTCAATAGATTTCACAACTGCGTGCCTCTGAGGTGCCAGGCGTGGAGCTCAGAACTGTGGGGGGCATGGAATGAGTAAAGTCCAGCCTGGTGAGGTACTCTAGGGGCGGTGCTGGTGGTGGGGTGGAGGGGTGACAGAGAGAAAAAAGGACAATGAGACACATGAGTACCTTAGAAAGCAGAAGTGATCATTGTCGGAAGAGAGATTCAGATAAAGTGCTGTGGGAGTTTAGTGACAGGAAATACCACGTGACAGGGTGCCTCCAAGAACTTTCCTAAAGGAGAGGATGCTGAAGCTCAGCCTGAGATAGGAGAAATTCAGTGGAAAAGGGATAAAGCACACCCCTAGTGGAATTCACAGCATTGGAAAGGTGTGGAAGCAGGAGATCTATAAGGTCTGTTTAATGGGCACCAAGTGTTCCCTTTTGTCCAACGTGTGAGGTACGTGTGGGCCATGGTGAGAAGCGGAGCCGTCAGGTGCGCTGTGGCTAGTTTACTGACAGCTCTGGGTGCTAAGCCGAGGGATTTGGACTTCACTCCCTTTACTCCACGGTCTTTGGCAGCTACTCAAGGTATGATGAGATCAGGACTCTATTTTCAGAAGCTTAGTCTAAAAACAAATACAATGAGTAAGGCAGGTGAAGAATAACAGGGCTGGGAAATAAATTTGAATGTCATTATAAAGACCATGTAAAACCTTAGAAACATCTTCGGGAAGGAGGTAACTGCTGGAAGGTTCTGACATCATCAGATGTGGAAAGTATCGCGGCCTGTTTTAGTCTGCGTGGCACCGTGAGCCCCCAGACTTGGATGGCAGGCTAGTGTAACTTGGAACTGAGGTGGGAGTGACACCAGCAAGACTTCGGTGTCAGGTGTGAACAAACAGGCAGGATCAAGAGGACCAATGGCTTTCACGGTTAAGTCACATAGAGGGTCTCGTGTCAGATGGAGGAAAACGTGAGTAGAGGAAGACATGAGGGCATGTGAAGCAGACTTGAGCACTGGGGTCCCAAGGGTTGCTCTGATAAAGAGACTTTGGGTCAGTGTGGCCCTGTTACTGAGGTGATTCCAACCTTTCCAAGAAAATTCTGCCCTCTAGGTAGTCTTTCCAAGTCCTAAATAGCCCATGAGGGGTCTTCTTGATCCATCAAGGCAGGGGCACAGATCATAGTAATGGCGTATCCTCCTGTTGATGTGGAAACTCAGCTTGAAGGATGGTCTCCTTCAGAGATCTCTTTCTCAGCCACTCAGTTATTCATTCAGCAAGTATGTATTGCATAACTACTACTTGCCAGGACCTAGCCTAAGTGCTGGAGATGTTTGTGAACAGATTTTTTAAAGTTGCTATTGTCCTGAAGCTGACATTATAGTAGATGAAAGCAGATGAAAATATTATGACAAGTGAGCAAATTATGTAGTACATGAGAATGTGATAAGTTCTATTGAATAAATAAGTAGATTAAATAGAGAAAAACGCAGTGGAGCCAGCGGGATCACAGGAGTGGAGTTGGGGTTGAGGCAATTTGCAATTTTAAAAAGGTGGTCAGTGCAGGCCTGATCACAAAGACATAATCTGAGCAGAGGTTTAAGGGAGAGGAGTAAGTTACCCGTGTGGGTGTCTGGGAGGAGAATATACCAGATGTGCATGTTCCGTACATATGGAAGTGATACACAGACATTTGAAATTCAGGAGAGAGGGTTAGAGATATAAATTTGGGCTAGCATATTGATGGTATTTAAAATTATGGAACTGGATAAATTCACTAAGGGAATGAATGTTGATAGAGTTGAGAATCCGGGTTGTTCCAACATTGATAGTTCTGGAATAAGAGGAGGAATCGGCAAAAGAGACAGGCAGCGCAGCCAGGAAGGCAGGAGGAAAGCCAAGAGAGTGTGGTGTTCCGGAAGCCGAGTGAGCACCCGGCACTGAGGAAAAGGGTCAGTCCTCTGTGTCAGACGTTGGTCACAGTCGTCACCAAGGCTGTCCAGGACTCTGGCCAGAGGCGTTTGGTGGGCTGGTGGAAACAATGGCTGAATGGAGTGGGGATAAGAGGGAATGGGAGGGGGAGGGGGGGAGACAGCAAACAAACATATACAACTCTTTTGAGAAGTTTTTCTGTAACGGAGAACAGAAAATAGGATGGTAGCAGGGGAGAGAAGTGGGGTAAAAAGAGTGTCTTAGGTTTTCGTTGTTGTTGGTTTACGGTATGGACTGAATTGTATCCCCCCCAAATCCATATGTTGAAGCCCTGACTCCCAGTATCTAAAAATGTGACTCTTCTTGGATATGGGTCCCCTAAAGAGGTTATTAAGTTAAAAATGAGGCTGCCGTGGTGGGCTCTGAGCCAATACGACTGTTGTCCTTATGGAAGAGACGAGGACACACAAAGAGACACCAGGGAGGTGCTCACACACAGAGGGAGGACCATATGAGGACACAGTGAGGAGGTGGCCGTCTGCAAGCCAAGGAGCCACCAGGAGAACCAACCCTGTTAATTCCTTAAAGCTGTTAGTCTTGAACTTCTAGACTCCAGGATTGTAAGAGGATGAATTTCTGTTGTTTAAACCACCCAGTCTGTGGCATTTTGTGATTGCAGCCACAGGAAACTAGTAAGTTGTTTTAATTTTGTTTTGTTTCTGTCGGGGGTGGTGGGGGGGGTGTTGAGATGGAAGATATAATAGCATTTTGCCTGTTTTTAGAAAATACCCAGAGGGAAACTTTTCTATCTTGGAGGCAGAGGAGAAAATTAATGGAGAGACATTTTTTGAGAAGGTGAAAGTGGATGGGGTCTGGTCTTTGTTATTCATTTCCTAGCGCCTCAGCCTCAGGCCTCAGTCCAGGACCCTAAAATAAATCTTCTCCGATTTCCTGATAGCTATTGTACCGGAATCAGGAAATTTAATAAGAAGAGGAGACTCTACCAAACCCAGATTTCTAGAAAAATTGTGAATCATTAAGAGAAATAGATCAGGAAAAAGAAAAGTTTTTAAGTAGAAGAAAAGAGAAAGGGAGAGTGAAGACAAAAGAAACAAGATGATTTTAACTTTTTCAGGGAAAAATCTGAAGTCTTATCTTTGCTAAGATATACAGGCAGAGATGTTCTTGTGGGTGTTGAAACTGCTGAGAAAAATTTATCAAAATTCAATGAAAGAGGTGGAGCGGGTCTGCAAGTGAATCTTCTCGTAAAGAGTATATTGCCCATGAACAGTTTATTTGTTCTGAAGAGTTCCCGCCGCCACACCATCAGCTGCCTCCTTTTGAAAAAGGCACACGTTGCCTATCAAAATGGAGTCACTGAGATTTGTCAGGGGGTTTGGTGAAGGGAAGTTGGCTAAGAACAAGTTCCAGCTGGGGACAAGAAAAGAACCATTCAGTCTTGGCATCTTCAAGATGTTTAACTACAGGCAAGAATATCATATGAAAAAAAGGAAACACCTGAGATTATAGAGCCCGTGTGAAGTAAAATGCATCATCTTACTACCAAGTGTCACAGTATTCCTGGAAATTAGGAAATCTACAAGACTAGCCCCATTTTGCGAAGGTAGTAGAATCTTGGCACAATGAGGCGAAGAGACTGGACTCATGATAAACGTATTTTGAAAAGGTCCAACACGCAGTGACTCAGTACCAAAATAATGACAGGCACCCAGGACTCCTGGCTCTCAGCCAGGTCTCTAGCCACATAACTATATTCCCTGTGTTTTCATTTTTGATCTTGAGTGAACTCTCAGCCTCCTTCTGTCGCTCCCTTTCCCTCGCTCACTCCCGCCCCCAGCTCTCTCTCCCTCCCCTTCTCTCTCACATACCATAGATGACCCTTGGACGTGTCCTCCATAAATCACTCTCTAATGGAGTCCCTTTGTTGTTCTCGAGGTACCCAAAGGAAGATTATGACAGAGAACCAGGGCTCAACAATAAGGGAGATAATTGAAGGTCATTCAGCTGAAAATAACTCATATTTATCCATGGCTTCCTTGACCAGAGCATCTGGTTTCCGTTAGCCAGCATGGTGTCCTCTGCTTCTGACTGTGGTGGCCCACGGTAACCACATTTTTGGTAGAAGATAAAAGAGTGCTTTTTTACATCTTTTCCCGAGATGTTTTTAAACTCCTCCTTGTACAAGGCAATGCTCTGGATTTAGAGGAAGACTGATACGTACTTCATGGGGTTAGGTACAGGTGGCTTTGAGCTGCTCCTGGGCAGCTTCTCTGGTGCTTTCTCTTTCTGTCAAGGTCAGTCACACAAAGACCAGGAAAGCGAAGATCAAGTAGCCATCTTGTTAACCCCTACCAGAACTTCTCCGTTCTGAGCAGGTTTGGATTTACTCTATTTTTAAAGAGGCTTTTCTGTTCTCACATTCATGGGTGGAGAATATATTAACTCACCCACTGAGCTGTCAGTTGCGCACAGTAGGCACTCTTTTATTTTACTTTCTTTGCACATGACTGTTAGCAACAGAAACTCATACTTGCATTTAAACCATAATCTTTGTCAGCCCATTCAATCTCACCTAATAGAAGTACCCACTCATTTTACCAAACCTGACTTGAAGAAATTTTGCATCTACGGCACAAGAAAAGTTAGGAGAGGTGATTTGATTTATAGAAGGGTTCTTCAATCTATAAAAAGAGTCCCTTTAACACAAAAATCAGTAGCAATAGTAATATGGGGGATTCTTCCATGCTCTGACTGGCTGACAACAAATGCACCTGAGAGCAGCAATGTTCTAGAAGCCCACGTGGTGCCAAGTCCCTCTGGGGTCTAAAAGAGACACCTCACAGTAACCTACAAAATACTGTTCAGGAGTTTCCTGTGCCAAACGCAAAGGTGAAACCCTGGACTGCAAATCGGAGAGGCAGCCAGGAGAGAAGGAGCCAAGGAGAAAATGCAGTTTGGAAAGAAGCCCATGCTTGTAACAGAACTTTGGCTTCATTAACATGGGATATAACAGAGTATTGGGCTGAGTTAAAAATCAAATCTTCAAAAAAGTAAAAACTTTAATAGAAGGATAGTATGGTATTATCTAGATTGTTTTCTGGAACTCAGAATAAAAATAATAGTAATAATAATAATAAAGAAATGGAAAACATGGGAAAGATAAGAGATGTAAGAAATGAATCCAAAAGACCCAATATCCAAGTAGTAGGCATTTTGAGAAGAGAAAATAGATAAAAAGGAGAAATAATCAGAAAAATAAAACAAGAAATTTTTTTTCAAACTGAAGGGCAAATTCAGAATGGATGATTCTACCAGAAGCCAAGGGGTGTAAATGAGAAAATTACAGCATATAGGAAAATCTTTGTGAAAGTTAAAACACAAAAACTAACAGACCATAAAAGCATCCAGGGAGGAAGGCAAACTCCATATGAGGAAAGCTACATGCTAGAGAACATCTTCAAGTTCAAGGATCATTTTCTTTTTTTTTTTTTTTAAGATTTTATTTATTTTTAGAGAGAGGAGAAGGGAGGGAGAGAAACAGCAATGTATGGTTGCCTCTCACATGGCCCTCATAGGGGACCCGGCCCGCAACCCAGGCATATGCCCTGACTGGGAATCGAACCGGGATTGTCTGGTTCCCAGCCCGCGCTCAATCCACTGAGCTACACCAGCCAGGGCAAGGATCATTTTCTTTCAGCTTAGAATTTAACTAATTTTTTTCATGTTCGATCCACATATATTGCAAAATGATCACCACACTGAGGCTGACACCTCCACCCCCTCACCTAGTTACCGTGCGTGCGTGCATGCGTGCGGTGGTGACATTTAAGGTCGAGTGCGTAATGCAGTGTTGTTAACTCCAGCCCCCATGCTGCACGTCACATTCCGGGACTCACTCATCTTCCAGCTGGGACTTTGCACTTTCTGACCAGCTTCTTCCCTTCCCCTCACCCCTCAGTCCCTGGCAACCACCGTTCTACTCTCTATTTCTATGAATTCGGCTTTTTAAGACTCTGCAGATAAGTGGGAACATACACTGTTTGTCTTTTTCTGTCTGACTTATTTCACTTAGCATAATGACCTCAAAGTCTATCCATGTTGTCACAAAAGACAGGATTTCCTTCTTCTTAAAGGTTGAATAATATTTCATTGTCTATTACCCACTCATCCGCCAATGGACGCTTAGGTTGTTTAAGTGTCTTGGCAATTGTAAATAATTCAGCCTAGAATTTTATAACCAAACTATAAATCAATATGAGAGCAGAATAAATATAGTTTAAGGCAGAAAAAGAGTCTAAAATTCTATCTCACATTCACTTTTTCAGAGGCTGTCACTTGTGGGAATAAAACAAAAAGGAGAAAGCCATGGGATCCAGCAAATTGCGCACCAGCGTAAACAGACGTAAAAGAACACCCCAGGTGATAGCCAGACCGGCCGAGACAGACAGAAGTTCCCTGAGGAAGGGCCCTGTGAGAGAAACAAACAGCGAATGGTAGGGAAAATAGCTTTGATCTTACAATGCAGCACTCAGAAAAACTTAAAAGTATATTCTATGTAAAACACATACATACCAAGCAAATAGCAAACATCTAGGCTCATATTTAAGGAAAACTATATAGTAGAGGCATAGTCCAAATAGGAACGCAGCTAAACGCGACACCGTTTTCACCTAAAGGAAGGTATGGCCAGGCGAGGCCTGGAGCAGGCCAGTGAGGAAGCTATTTCAGTCATCCAGGTGAGGGGGACTGGTGGTGTGACCCTGGGCTGTGGCAGTGGGATGGAGAGCAGGGGCAAAGTTTAGAAATATTTAGAAATGAGGATGGACGGATTAGGAGATAGATATCAGAGAGGAAAGGGTTAGATAGACTTCATGACTTCCATTTAGAAATCTGGGCATAAAACAGTGCCTTTCACTGAGGGAGGAAACACTGAAGGAAAAGAAGCCTTGGCAGGTACCGTGGGGGCATCGTTTGATTCTGAGACTCTGAAGGGACATCCACGTGAACACGACCAGTGAAGCTCTGGGGAAGAGTCTGGTTTCACATGCGTTACCTTAGGTGACACTGGCTTTAGTCTGAAGTTCCGATAACCCCCCGCCATGGGCCCGGTGTGGTGATTGTGGAAGAGAGGGGCGAGTAGGGGTGTGAGAGGGTACAGGGAGGATAGATGGTAACGGAAAAAATTGAATGGAAAAAATAAAAAAACCTTAAAAAAAACGACATGTGTTATCTCAAGCATGGGACACAGTGGGTTAATAGTCCATGGTTGAGGGTTCACTTGGACTTGAAAATCAAAATATCAATTAACAAACTTCTAGGGAAAATAATTTAGAATAATAAGCAATACAATTTATGTGTGATCTTCCTAAAGCTATTTTCTGGTTGTTTTAATCCTTACTGATGTTGAATTTGAAAGAGTGCATTCCATTCACTTGGACCATGTAAGCAGAGTGGGGGAAGGAACAGGCAGACGCAGGCCAAGCTGGAGCCCTTTTCAGTGTCGGGGAGGAAGGAGGTTGGAAATATGTATTCACTGATCAGCTTTATCACATTCTAAATGTATTTTTTCCAAATAATGACCCAGAAGGATTAAGTATTCAGCGTAGTTTCCAAAAAGAGTCCTCACAGGTGAACAGTTCTTAATCTGGTCCTCACCTTGTCAGCGTCTCTTCCTTGTCATCAGTCCTTGGAAGGCTGTCCCAGAATAATCTTACAGGAGATTGAGTTTATCAGTTCGATAGGCTTCTCCTTCTCCACTTATTTTGGGAGGTGTTCCTTCCAGGGTCTAGAACAATGATATTTCCCCATGCAGGGTACCACCTTCTCTGTAGCAGACCAGTTTATAATGAAAGTGCCACTTAGTGAGCAGAGAATAAAAACAAATGGAAACGCTGTATAGTCTTCAGCAAAATGTCCTATTCGCACTAGAGGCGGGGCTGTGGGTGAGACATCACTGTCCACAAACCCCACAGGGACTCAGCACCTGTCTCCCGACTCCCTGTCCACTGGCACCTCCCTTTTCTATTCACCCAGACCGAACTGTTTTCTGTGCACTCAACTCTTTCTCCACACAAAGTACAATCCAGCTGGGTTCCAATTCCCAAATTAAAATCATATCCTAGAACCGCCTGCTTGAAATTACACCCAGGTGACCTTGACTGGAGTTTTGTGTGTTCCCAAACACCGAAGACACTCGTTTACAGACAGTCTCCAGGCTTCTCCCACAGATGGCAAACCTTGTTTTCCCCTTTCCAGGGAGGATGCAGCTCACTGTTGTCCTGATGGTATTGCCATTCCAGAAAAGAATACAAATCTAGTTCAGTCCCTCCCTGTCTTCTCTCCTTTTCACTCTCTCTGATCTCTCTCCCTCTCCCTGTAACACCTCATCTAGTTATTCAAAAGCCATGGGAATGTAAAACTAAAGTTTTTGTTTTTGTTTTTTTGCTTTTAGATATGAGCCACAAGCCAATGTAGAGATTAAACTGTTTGGAGAGGGGTGAAATGTGACTTGAATATTAGCAGGGAGTGCTGCATTAGATGGTTTGCATCAATTTTTTTCTCTGTATTTTTTTGCATACATTTTTCATCTTGGTCAAAACTTTTGCTAATTTTAGTTTGATAGAGCACAAATAGAACTTACACTTTCCACTTAGCTGCTTTCATTGATTGATTTGTTCCATGTTCTACTATAATTCTGTTATTTTATCTTTTATCTCCTCTAGGCTATTAGCTTATCTCTTGGGGACATCGGGAACAGGTGTGACTATTATAGCTCAGTGTGGGGCAAGGTGTTGATGTGGCGACTCAACATGGTGGGGCAGGCGTGGGTTCCCTGTGCCCTCTGTCTAGACCACAGGTGGCAAACACAAGGCCCGTGGGCCGAATCTAGCCCTCCGCCTTGTTTTATCCCACCCAGCGCCTTGTTTCTACCCAGCAGCAGTGCTGAGCTCTCACTTAACTGTTAAGGAGTAGTCACATTGATACAGTCCTAAAATGACATTTGGCCCTTTGAAGGCAACCATAAGGCTGATGTGGCCCCTGGTGAAAATGAGTTTGACACCCCTGGTCTAGACATTTCTCCTGCCAGTCTTCTCTAGGTCACACAGCTCTCTTCCTCCTCCTTAGAGGCAGAAGCCCAGAAACGATCGTTCCATTTGACTGCACACAGGCAGAGCAGAAAATACTTCACCTGCACAGGCAAGGGATAGGGTGGAAATGGGGAGGAAACTCTTTTAAGACTGGAAAGAGTAGGAGAAAGGGGGACATAGTGGATTCTTTTTTCCATTGTCCATCTCTCCTGTGCCTCCTGGTGAAGATAAGAGTAGATGTCATTTACACATCTGACGTCATTTCTACTTTGAGCCTTGGGCCCTGGGTGGAAGTCTAGAAAAGCGATTTGGAGGTTAGCTCTTCCTGCAGCACTCTGCCATGAACACAGAGAAACCTGCACATAGACACGACCCGCACACCCACAGAGAAGCCACGTGTGTCTCTAAAAACACACGGATAGGCAGACAATGAAAATGCCCGGGGGCAGCCAAAACCAGTCCAGCCACAGATGCCTCCTGCTGCAGACAGGACATGCGCTGACATTCTCACCCCCGCACAGACGCACAGACCACAGGCAGATGCCACAGCCACAGCCCTTGTGGACTCCACTGTGACTTCTCCTACACGCCCTGTTTGAACACAGGACTGCCTCTGGTTAAGAAGTCCCAAGTCCATCTTTGCTCAACGAATCAAACTTCTCTCTGTGTGGCCTCATGAAAAACAGCCTGAATGGCTCAAAATGCCTGTGAACAGAAGAGAAGTAGACAACAGCTCGTAGACACCTGGGAAACCTGAAATTTGGAGAGCTAAGTGGGCAGCTGCTCGGGCCAGTGGTGTCCCAGCTCCTGCCCTCAGAGAGCTCATCAGACAGTTTGGTGACCTGCAAATGGTGCTAATGCAGTCAGTCGCTGCTGAGGAGATGACCACCGGTACTAAACAGAGAAGAAAATAGGACCTAGTATGGAAAGAAAATGCACTACAGAACCAAGCAGACTGAGATTCAGATCTGGCAATGCCATTACTAACTGTGAACTTGGGCAAGCTGTTTTTCCTCTGAGTATCAGTTGACTCAGAAACAAAATCCGCATTCCAGTACCGTGGTGAGGATTCAGGACGATGGGATACACAAAGTGGCTGATGCTGTGTTTAGCCTTGCGAACATATGTTTTATTTCTTCTATTGAAGTTGTTCCCAAAATGCCCTGTAAGCTCTCCAGGAAAAAGACAATAGCTTTAGTTTCACGCTCTCTAAGCCAAATTAGAAAGGTTACGTGCTCACTGTTTCCTCTGGGAAAAGGTGACAGCGGTGAGTAACATTTGACGAAGGGATAAATGAATGAGTGAGCACACGGATGATTGAATGAAATGGCATAACTACATCTTACCTGTTGCTCTTGGAATCACTGGTATCTAATACCAAATCTAGCGTGTAGTCCTAGTACTAAACATTTCTCAGTTTACTGGGAAATAAAGCTAAAAACCAATAATTCTAATAAAATGAGAGAGACATTTCAAGCCTGTATTAGAGCAAAGAAAAAAGGTAGCAAGGACTTGGGGATGGAAGAAAGATATGTTCAAAAAGTAGTCATTTAACAAAAGGACTGAGCAGCTTCCATTCGAGTCATGAGCTGGAAGCTTCCATTTCAATTATTTGAAGCTTCCGTGGGATCAGACTTCGGGCAGTAGTGAGGGCAGGAGCCAGCTTGCGGGACACTAGTGAGGGAACGGAAGATGAAGAAGTGGCTACAGTCAGTCTTCATCTTGGGGCTACAGGAATTTCACAGGCACTCCTCGAAGAAGTTTGCCCCGAAGTGAGCTCTAGTGATCCCTTCTTCCCGTTAGCTGAGTTCCACATACAAAGCTAAAAGGAAAGCTGGAAAGTGTGAAGGAGAGAAAAAGAACGTAATCATGGGGAGCAAGCTGGGACTGCCCCTTTAGAGACTTCCCTGGGGCTTCCCCATAACCGGAAAAGCGGCGACCTTCTGGTCTCGCGGGTCCAGGACCAGGACCGCTGCTTTACAGGGGGCCTCCAGGAGCATTCAGAGGAGGGACTGGACATTGCAGAGGGAAAATGAATGATTCACTTACGGAACAATATCAAAGGTTTGGAGACCGGAGAGAGGATATACATGCCAGGAGAAAAAGGATGTGGCCAAGGCCAGGCTTAATTGTTTATTTCCTTGATGCCTAACGAGCATCCAAGCAGAGAGACTGTTCTGGGCAGCTTCCTTCAAAATGTATTTTGCCAATGAGACCTGGGGGAAGCAAGCTTTTTCTTTTCCAACACCCTGCAAATATTCATTCCACCCTCCCCCCCACCCGCCGCCAGACCCAGACCCCCGACTCGCTGTTCTCTTGTATGTTTTATTCTCATGTTCTCTGCTGTCTTCCGTGAAGTACTTTTGAGTTTTGCTTTTCTCTTATCCCTTTCTCCCACCTCGTTGTCGGCCTTATCATGGCCCAGGCTCTGTCCTGCTCTTTTCCTGAAACTTCTGTTCCATCTGTGAAGTCAAGGTCAGTGATCCTCACCTTGTCCACATTTCCTAAGTCGCGGTGACAGATAGAAAAAGGAAAAGACAGCATGTGTGTGGTCCCACTAAAGATGGCGTAAGAGATACACTCCTGAATCCAGGCCATGAAATAGACACAAATAGCAGAATTTGAGCTGAGTTTTACAAGCACAAGTGAATGTGGTCCATGCATTGGCTCCTGCTCTGTCCCCAAAGGGCAACTGATCCTTTTTTCTTAAGAATTTTGGTTTAGAATTCTACTCAGAAGGAGCTTTGCTCTAATTGTTCTTTGAGTGCACAGGGGGACTAGTGATTTATTTCTTCATTTGTTAGCTCACTGGGAGGAATAGGCTAAGGGCAGGTAGTAAGTCCATTTATTCCAAAGTGTATGGGGTAATAAGTAGGAAAGTATCTTTACATACCCAGATAAAGGAATGAATGGGAAATGTAGCTCAGCACGGGTTAACAGGTAATAGAACTGAGCTCATATGGAGTGTAGTGAGGAACGTAACTTGGAAGGCAGCAGAGCGTAGTGCACAAGAGAGCAGGATCCAGAGCCAGATTCCCTAGGTTCATGCTTCATCTCCATGGAGCAAAGTTTTCAACGTCTCTGTGGATTCAGTATCCACAGACATGAGGTGGGAATGAAAATGTAGGGGTGCAAAGGCCCCCCATTATCCACAGGGGTATGTTCCAAGACCCCTAGTGGTTGCCTGAAACCAGTTAGTACTGAACCCTATATAAACTATGTTTTTTCCTACACATACATATCTGTGATAAAGTTTGATTTATAAATGAGGCACAGTAAGTGATTAACAATACTAACTAATAACAAAATAGAACAATTATCCAAGATAGTACAATAGAAGTTATGTGAATGTCCGCCTCCTCCCCCCGATTCTCATGGCTGATCTGAGAACCACGATGGCTGTGGCCAATGGGTGGGGAACATATCCAGCACGGAGACACTGGACAAGGAGAGGACTTATGTCCTGGGCAAGACAGGGTGGGACAGGGTGAGATCGCATCACCTTGCTCTGAATGGCACTCAAGTTAAAACACATGAATTGTTTTTTTTTTCTGGAATTTTCCATTTAATATTTTTGGACTGTGGTTGATCACATGTCACTGAATCCATGGAAAGCGAGACCATGGATACGGGGAGACTACTGTACCAAGTTCAAAAGGAGACTAAGGAGAAGATTTAGGCTAGTACTTGGCACGTAGTGACACATGTAAATGTTACATTTAACATAAACTAACATTTAATTATTAATAGTTAAACTGAAAATTAATAGTTAACTAAGTACCTGAAACTATAAAGCTTTATAGTATTACTTTAAAATTTTAGTCTTCAATAATATGTTCCCCACAGCATGACATATTTTACATAGTACATAGAACAAGAGAACATTTTTAAATGTCAGTTTTAAGCCATATTTCTCATAAACACTTTACGTTTTTTAATCCTAAATGTTTTTAAAAATATAGCATTTTGTAATTGCTATTTGTTCTTTACTCAAATATCCAAAAATATAAATAATATATTTGCTTTTTATGAAAGGAAATAAAATGAAGTTAATATTAAAAATGAAAAGCAGATTTCTTTTTAAACTTTGCTCTAAATAAATACACATGTTATTGTTTTCCACAATAAAACACAGCTAGTTTGGGGGAGTGGGGATCCTGAGCATCCAATTTAATTAATGAAATTTTAAAATTCAGACTCTTAACCTCGTGTTTAAACTGTGATTTCAAATAAATGGCAAGCCATTCCTGCTTTCACTTGGTAAAAACCCAGGTGACTAGCTAACTCTGGGTACAGATAACTTATCTCACCATCATAGCCTTTAAACAGCCCCACCTGTCCGCAGGCACGTGTGTGCACACAGACGCACACATGCGCATCAGTTAGGAGTGCTCTCTGCAGCAGGCCACCCGACAGCGGCTTCATAAGTACGGGATTATTGTTTTCACATAACAAAACGTCTGCACGTAAGTGGCTTTTGGCATTGGTTCAGTGGCTCAAAAATGGCAAGTCTTCTTCTCAAGGTTGTGGGCTGGTTGCTTCACCATAAGCCATCACTTCAACATCCCTGGCAGGAAGAGGAGGGTAATCTACAGCACCCCTGATGTCAGTCCTTGTACCAGAAAAGCAGAAACACCCCTAGAAGCTCCCCTCCCCCGCTTCACATACACGCACAGACAACCTCCCCTTAGTTTCATCACCCAGAACCACGTTCTGTGACCACTGAAGTGCAAAGGAGGCTGGAAAATGGGGACCGGGTTACTTATGATTGGCATAAATCCAACGTGATTCGTCGTCGATGCCTAGGCATTACACCCTGAACAAAATCACAGCTCTGCTGTAAGGGGGAAGGAAGTACAACTCTTGGGCTGGTAACAAGTAATGTCTGTCACCGTAACCTAACCACTTACCAAGAGCCTGTCCGTGGAAGGCACTGACCCAGGCACTTTATACACAGTACGCCACTTAACCTTTACAACACTGCAGAGTTATTTATAAATGCCGTTTGCTCTCCATTCCTTATAAATAAGGAACGTGAGCCTTGCTGAAGTCGTAAGCGCCTTGCCCAAGGTCACAAAGCTCGTAAATGGCAGGCTGGGCTCTGAGCTCAGGTCTGCTTCCAAGCTTGTGCTCTTTCCACAATGCCGTCCTGCCCAGAACCTTCCCAGCTCTCCCTTGGGCACTCCTGATTCTGTCTGTCCACAATGCTACCCTTGACCTCACACAGTCCCAATCACAAACCTACTCCCAAAATAGGAGGCCATTTAGAAGATGGCATGATGTGTTTATCTATGTCCAATGTTGCCAATACAACAGTGAACAGGGCAAATAGGTTTCTGGTTTCCATTCTAGTGGGAAAGAAAGACAGTGAGCATGCAAGTAAATAAAGATAATTTCAGATCATGAGAGACTTACGAAAAGACATGAAACCAGATAATGCGGTAAAGAATGATCTGCAGGCTACTTTTGATGAGATGCCTAGAAGGGATTGGGCCCTGATTGC
This sequence comes from Micronycteris hirsuta, assembly GCA_004026765.1. Lineage (NCBI taxonomy): Eukaryota > Metazoa > Chordata > Mammalia > Chiroptera > Phyllostomidae > Micronycteris > Micronycteris hirsuta. The sequence goes on along the minus strand of PVJI01003706.1, from coordinate 32,897 downwards.
TGGAAGGAACTAGCCCGGTCCAGTCTGGGCGACAGAGATCTCCAGGAGGTGGGCCCCAACGGTGTGAAGGCCTGGAGACGGGAAAGCTGTGTCAGCACAGAATATTGATCAGTCATGTTGGAGAGTCGCGGCTGAGACAGACATGATAAGAAACGAGGTCTGAGAGAAATCTATATTTGGTTCAAAACACTATGGGAATTCTGACAAGTCTTGACTCATGAGAAGAAACATGATCCAGTTTGGTTTCTTTACCACCTTGGTAGCCGAGAGAGAGCGGCCTGACGAGGCCCAGGGGAGGAGGGCCTCGGGGAGAAGGCGCAGCCGGAGCAGTGCTGGCGGAGATGGGGTGCAGACGGCGGGCCCAGGCGGAGCAGCACTGCGACCCCACCTACCTTTGCGGGAACCTGTTTTCCCTTCATCTGGTTTATCTTGGCGTTGCAACGCCACCGCGTTCAGTCACTTCTTACGCATGCGCATCGATGAATTGTGGCCACCGTTTTCTTCTCAAATGCCTTTCAAATAAAGGCCTCACACCCTCGCCAGATTGGGCAGATACGTAGCATTTTCTCCCACTTGAATGGCCTGTGTCTACAAGGCTGTCCTGAAGCAGTCCATTCAGCCTCCGACTTCAGAGCTCCCCCATCCTTCCAGAAAAGCATAAATAATGCTCAGTCCCATTTCTTTTTATAGATACAGCCTGGCAGAGGTTTTGCTCTGCATGATTTGTCATAACGAATTATAAGCTTCTCCTATTCCTCCGAGTTCATGAAATCAGTCAGAATAATAGAAGATTCTCTCTAGACACTATGTTCTGGGTTTCATCAGTGAGCTCCTCATTGGGGTTATGAGGGGAGTAAGTGAAGAGAAGCCACGTGACTTTCGGAAACCTCCACTGTAAGCAGCAAATGTGCTTGAAGACTCCCTCCTCCTGGAAGAACCATCTCGAGTGCATGGCGGTGGGAGCTGATCAGAGAGTGAAACTGAGATGACTACTCCCCGGCCTGCCCCGTTCTGCTCTTCCATTCCCTGAACCCCGCAGCAGTGACCTACCAGTCATCCTCTGACTGCTCTGCGCATGTCAAGGCTAAGCCCCTTCAGTTAGGACGGCAAGGAGCTGTGTCTCACCAGAGTAGATTCTGTGTAAGCAATTTGAATGATGATTTTCAGTAATTTCGGTGAAGATGACTTTGCTCACGAGGCACAGGAGGTCTGGCTGTTGTCCGGGTAGCTGAACTGGATGAGTGAGGCCAAAAGCACCTCAGGCAGGAAATCTTGGGCTCCTGGAGCTTTACAGGCTGCATCGGGGGATCTTCGGAGGGCTGAAAAAGGTCTCCAGGTGATCAAAGCAGAGAGTGAACATTTTCAGTTACAATATGCAATTAAAATATTCTTATACAAGTGAAGGAAAAAACCAGGAAATATTATATGTCTTCTAAATCCGGATGCCAACTCTCTGACTTCCTGGCCTGACAAGCCCCAGGCCCGGTTGTGAGGCCCGGTCCAAACTGCAGAAACAAGGCCCTGGAAGGCCTTCCGTGCGGCTGCAGGTCACAGCACGCCCCCTACCCCGAGTTCACCTCAGCAGCCCAGACGGCGATGTGCAGAATGCTGGGGAAAATGGGGTTTTGCCTCAGGTTTTAACTCCCAAATAAATGTTAAGCATCTTCTGGTTATTAGGGATTGCTAACCAGTATTTGGATCATCCACATTACCTCCTGTTAATAAACATTTTTTTTAAAAAGCAAGAGAACTATAATTAGTGCTCATGTCTCAGCAGCAACAGGCTGGACTAGCTTCTGTTTACCACAGACTTTCCTCATCTGGGTCTCGAGTGGCTTTCAGATCCTGGTGGTTTGATCAGTGTACCTGGAGCCCTCAGAATGTCAAATAACTGTTAAGATTTTGCTCCCCACCCCATCTGACTGTTTCTCATCACGCTTCTGATCATGCCATTCCTCCTTCCTGCCCACCCACACACAGCAGCGCTGCCCATGAACTTGGTCAATCAGAAGGCAATAATAGCTGTCATCCGACCGTGCAACTTTCTCTTTCCGGAAAGCCCAACAAATCTCTGCTTATTTCTCTGCTTTTCTCTCCTTTTATCAGCGACTTGGGGTCATCATCCTGGCCACGCACTTTGTTTTCATGGGTTTGGAGAAAACTGACATTCTTAGAACATTGTGAACAAAGAAGAAAGCTGCTTGGAAGTTCCTCAAATTGCTATTTTCACATGTCTTAACTGCCATAACAAGGAGGGAAATCTTCACAATTTGGAAGACTTTCTGAAAATTAGCCCCACTGCACCAAACCTTTGATCTTTTGGTCAAACTGTCAATCTTTGAGAACGCAGCTTTCTTGTGAAATTTCCAGGCGTCTCCCAAAACAATGGACTGCGTGAGTTCTGAGAGCCACACCCACAGAGCATCTCTGTGTTGGGCAAGTCCCCTCCACACACTTCGGTGGCTTCCTGCCCTGCCAGCTCAGCCAGCTCCCTTTCTTCCCTCTCGGCATCTCTGTCTTCCCCTCCTCTTCTCCTTCTGTTTCCCATTCCTTTCCTCTCCTTCGTTTCCTTCTCCCTTTCCGTTTCCCCCCACACTCGCTTCTCAGCCTTGGACCAACCTCTGACATCACCAGCTCCACTCAGGCAAGTCTGCACTTGCCCTGAGGATAAAAGAGGTTCCCACGTTTAACTAACAGCCAGGGGGACGGCACGTGCACGTGGAGTGAAGACGTGCGCATGTGCGGAAGCTGTGCGCGCACACACAGTTTCAGAAAATCAGTTTCCAGAAACCCGATTCCGTCTCTGTTCTTTCCCAAAGTAATGACTCAGTGGGTGCCCGCAGTGACATCTGCACAGCCCTTCTCCCCACTCCCCTTGTCTCCCCCCTGACAAAAGAAGCAGACACTTGTCCCCCATCCCTGTTGTACCATGCGTTGCTCTGATCTCTGGGGTGTCAGACAAAGGAACAATTTTGAATATTTGTGTCACCTCGCTTATTCAAAACACTCTACACCTCCACCACCTAGAACATTAGAAATTCCCAGTACTGTTTTATTTTTGTAGTGTAATAATTACAGTTTATGTATGTTTTTGATCATTTGCATAGGACTGTAACTATGATGACAATACAGAAGAAAATTTTAGCTCTTAGAACTCTAGGGTTACAGAGAATTTGTCTTTTCTATAGCAATTACTAAACTGAACTAAAATTATAGCAAGAGGAATTCAAATTTAGACATGAAGTTCTTGGCTATAGAGATTATTAAAAAATAGAATGTAAACTTGAATGTAAACTTTAAAAATTTTGTTATATGGACATATGAAAGGGTAATCAACAAAAGATATTTAAATATAAAAAATATTTATTTTTTTATAAATATAACCAGGTGGTTCAGTTGGTTGGAGCATCATCCCATGCACCAAAAGGTTGCCGGTTTGATCCCTGGTCCAGGCACATACCCAGGTTGTGGGTTCGCTCCCCAGGCAGGCATGCACGAGAGGCCGCATCAATGTCATTCTCTCTCTTTCTTTGCCATGCAAGGATGCAGCAAGGAGGAAACCACTTGAAAGCCAGAAAGGGAGTTTTCACCAGAACCCAGCCATGCTGGCATTCTGATCTCAGACTTCCCAGTGTCCAGAACTGTGAGAAGTAGATGTTTGTTGTTTATGCTGTCCAGTCTGTTGTGTTCTGTTAGCACAGCCTGGACTGACCCAGACACCCCCATAATCTCTGCAGTGAAGCCTGCCCCCAGCCCCAGTACCCTCATCCACTGGATTTGCTCTTCCCGACCTCAGTGATTCTCTCTCGGCAACAAAAGACAAGATTGAACCCTCGCGGGATGCTTTTCTGAACCAAGACCATTGCTGAGAAGCACTAAGGCCTGCGAAGGAAACAGGGAACAATGAAGACGGAAGAAAAAAGGAAAAGAATAAAAAAAAATATGAAATCTAGGAAAAAGTGGGAACAAAGAAAAGTAAAACCCTGTGACCATATTATCCAATCACCATGGAAAAGAATTCTAACATTAGGTAGATAGATATAAAGCAATTAATTTTACCCTTTCCATTGTTATTTTAACTCAATTATTTAATACACTCTAAAAATCACATTGGAAATACCTCCGATTCAGTTTCCAGAATAATCCACTGGAACAAAGTTGTGGATAATGTCTGATTTCGTTAGAATATTGGAAGTGCAGTTGACTCTCAGACAGTGCAGGGGTGAGAGGTGCTGATGTGCCAGGCAGCTGAAAATCCACATGTAACATTTGATTTCCTAAAAACTCCACTAACAGCCTGCTGTTGGCCAGACACCTGACTGATAACAGTTGGTTAACACATATTTTGTGTTATATGTATTACATACCATATTCTTACAAAAAAGTAAGTGAGAGAAAAGAAAATGTTCTTTAGAAAATAGTAAGAAAAATGAGTGTATAGTATTTATTGAAAGAAGTCCATGTCTAAGTGGACCCACGTAGCTGGAGCCCATAGTGCGCAAGGGCTAACTGTGTTACCAACCGAGGTTCAGTGAAGGACGAGTTTTGAGTAGACTTAGCTCTTCCTAGTGCTCTGGTAGAGATAGGGTGAGAATAAAACCCTATTCTTATACTTCACCCTGGAAGAAGATTTATAGTGGCATTAATGGCACTTTTGCTTCTAGGTGGCTGTCCAGCCACAGGGCTCTATCCAGGGCCCTGGGAGGACAGATGTGTTTGTGTAAAATTTGCAAACATAAGACATTTTAGCCACAATTGGTTAAGACCACTGTCTCCTTCCATTCTGACTTTTCCTCCCGTACACTTCCCCTGCAGTGGGGCGGGGTGGGACAGGCATGGACACCGGGGCCCCTGCCAAGGGGGAATTGTGCTAGGGACAGATTCAGTGTGGATTTAGTGAGCTATACTCATGGGGCTGGCAGTCACTTCCATGGGTGCGAAGTCACCGCCAGCCACGCTGCCATCTATGCCAGCCCCTGCGGCCACTTGCGCTTTCTTCCTTCTGTCATTGCAGGAAGATACGGGGCTGGAGATTATACAGGAATGTGAGCTTGTCCTGTGGCCCTGCTGTGGGGAGCACCTGAGGAGTGGAGGAGGTAGGGAGTGTGAGACATATGAAGCCAGAAACCAGTCTGAAGACAGCTCTCCCAATCCTCGGTCGTGTGAGCTCTCGGTTTCGCATCAGCGGTGTGCTGTCCAGAGATGCCTGGTCCGGCTGGACACCCTCCTGACAGGCACGGAATGCAGCGCCGCAGGCACAGACACGTGGTAGGTACCGTGTTTCCCCTTTGGTGGGGGTTGTAAGAAGTAGGATACTAGAATTATCAGAATCCCTGTGTTTATAAGCACTAACTGGAAGCAGCAGCAAAAACGGCGAGTGTGGTGTCTGTGTGTTAAGCCACAACTGTATTCATCTGAACTATGGATAATAAAAATATTTCAGTCAACTATGCTGAAGGAGAGACAGGTAGCTCTCTATTCTCTCTTTAGAAAATACTACCAAATCATCTGAATATGAGAAGGCAAAGAGGATGCAGTCAAAACATATGAGGAAATCAGAGTGCTATGTCAAGAAGTCAATTAAAAAGTTATTAATTTTAAATTTTGTGATGTTTGTATCGGTCAAACTTTTAAAAGTTATTTTTGGAGATTTATTCTCCCCTTTCTCAGTAAATTCTCAGTTTTTGCCTAATTCCTCAAATGGCAGGAGCTTCGTGCTTCTGTGAGCCCCTCTGACTCTGTCCCCCGAGCCCAGCCCTCATCGACAGCCGCTGTCACTCCGGCACCTTCTGTCTCCAGTTCAAAGGGACATTCTGAGCTTTGCCTCCTGGGTGTAAGGAGCAGTTGTAGAATTGCTCTAATGATAGGGAAGAATTATGAACATGCATTTTTCTTTCTTTAACAAAATGAAACAAGGGTTCCTACTTTGGATTTCCAGATGCACTTGAAGTGGAATAACAATGCCGGGCCAGTCTCGCCCTGCTTTAAATTAGTCGCTGCAGGAAGAGCCAGTAAACCCTCCAGACCACCAGTGTGCATGAATGCTTTCATGCCCCAGACCCTGCTCCCTTTCCTGATTATTGGGGACACAAGGAAAGGTAAGCTTAGTAAATGAGGCTGTTTTATGATCCATTTAAATAATCTGAAAAGGAAATTAATACTTTTATTGCTTTCTATAAGTGAAAAACTTCCTTAAAAATCTATGAGAGTTAGTTAGAGTCTGTTATAGTGGTTAGGACTGCCCAAGCCAGAACAGGGACCCAGAGAGACAATGGAAGGCTGGGGAGCGGATGCATGGCCACGCAAATCAAAACGGCATAGACGAGAAAGGCTGGACATTAACTTCGAACTAAAGAAAACGACCTCAAACAGAGCTAGGAAAATTCACTTGATTAGAAATCAGGCTGGGACTTAAAATATTTCTTAGTCTTTTAAAATTACATGAATTTTTGCTGGAGCTATTGCAAGAATGGAAAGTGGGTCTGGAGAAAATGTGAAAAGGGTTTGTGGTCCCTACCCCACATGGGTAACATCAGTACTTATTATGTGAGAAACATTCTATTAGTCGTTTTGCAAACACTGTCTGTAAACTTTAGGCACTCACAACAATCTAGTGGGGAAAACTAAAATATCCCAGTTGGATAGAGAAGGAAATGAAAGTGACTTCTCTGATCTCATTTTTACCTGTTCTGCCTCAACCAGCTCCAGCCATGCTGGCTTAGGCTCTGTTTCTGAAGCACACCAAACACGACCCAGCCTCAAAGCTTTGGACTTGACTGCTCCCCCTGCCCAGGACACTCTCCTCTAGACTTCCACATGGCTCTCTCCTTTACTCCACTTATTCTGTTCCAATGTCACCTTCTTTGAGAGCCCTTACCCCGTAACTCTTTGTCCCTTATTTTATTTTTCATCTTAGCATGTCACAGATTTTTTTGTTACCACTAAATGTCCTCAAGAGCCAATGCACATTTGGATATGGAACTCAGTTCTTGCATAACTGAAAAGGAGCGCATTAATTTGCTTTGCTCCACAAATGTCAGCAAATGGTGGCTCCCATTCTGACGCCTCGTACTATCCTACACTAGAGATTTTCAAACTGTGCTCACAGCTGGCTCTTCCTGCTCGAATTCATCTACTAGCCAGACATTATTCCAATAATTTATGTCCTTATAGACTGGTATTTTTATCAGTCAGTGTCTCCACAGCTATCAGGTAGCATACTCAAGTTAGGGAAACACTAGGGATTTTTAAGTAATAGATTATTTGCAGGGCATATTAGGTTCCTAGGGCTGCTGGACAACAAACTGTGTGGCTTAGACAGGAGACAGGCACTGTCTCCCAGTTCTGGAGGCTGGAAGTCCACAGTTGAGGTGTCAGGCCCTGGCTGGTGTGGCTCAGTTGGTTGGGGCGTTGTCCCATAGGCTGAAGGGTCATGGATTTGTTTCCGAGACGTTTCTTATGTCAATGTCTCTCTATCTCTTTCTGCTTCCTCCCTTCCCACTTTCCTCCTTTCCTCTCTTCCTCCCTTTCTTTTTTTCTCTCTGAAAGCAATGAAAAAAACGTCCTCCAGGGAGGATAGCAAACACAAAACAAAGTGAAAGTTGGCAGGGTTGGTTCCTTCCGAGGCCTTTGAGGGAGAATCTGTTCCATGCTTGTCTCCATGGTTTGCTGACCATCTGTAGCATCCCTTGCCTGGTAGATGTATCTTCCCAAAGCTCTACCTTCATTTTGACCCGACATTCTCCCTGCAGGCATGTCTCTGTTTCCAAACTCCTGCTTTTCCTGAGGACAGGGTCATATCGGGTTGGGGCCCACCCTAGTGACCTCATGGGAGCTCGTCATTGGCAAAACCCTATTTCCCAATAAGTTCACGTTCATGGACACTGAAAGTTAGGGCTGCACATCCCTTCAGGGGACATGAGTCAGCCCATAGCACACGGTGTGGGCGGGATGGAAGGGAACAGCACAGTTCACTGCAGTGACCTGTCGTCAGCGCAGCAGAGCTGTTACTGCCTCCAAGTCTCAAGGGAGGAGGAGAGGGGCGGGTACCAGAATGGAAAGTCGTGTGTGTACAGAGCAGGCTGCCTCAAGGAGAGCAGTGACCTTCGGTTGCACACCGGAGCCAGCTTCACATGACCCGGCGGGGTGGGGAGGGAACTGAGGCCATAAGCAGCCTGACCCGTTCTCCTCCCTCTTTCCAATCTTCTGCCAGGGCTTTTCATTGGCCCAACCCAACAAAAAGTCAGACAGCAAGACATCTTTCTGCTGTAATCCATACGAATGGATGCCTTGGAAACATTTCTCACTTTTAATGGAAGCGTATTGTTCTTAATTTTCACCTTTTGCATTTTCGAGAGGAATTTACCTGGAGGATTGGTTTACATTAGCTCTGCTGTTTCCTGTTTTACTTTTTTTTTTTTTTTACTAGTGGAGAGAAAGTGCAGGGCTTAAGATGCCTGGCTAGCTGGGAAGAAGGAGGTTGCTCTCCCCACTTCCACTGGCTTGCTTAGCCTACCCGCCGACAAGATCCTGCCTAGAATCCTGGCGCCTCCACTTGCCAGGCGGTTGGACATGGCCCGCGTGCCAAGCGTGTTTGTTTTTGTGTACAGTGAGGAGGCAGAGCGAGGAAGTTAGTTGTGTCGTATGTGATGTGACTTCTCCCATAACCTTCAGTGACACCGCTAACTAATGACGTATTTGGGGAAGGTAGACCTTGTGTTAGGATGACGCAGGATGAATCCAAAGCAAGGTAGAGAAAACTGTGAGGAAGGAAGCTGTTAGGGATTCACACAAATTATAGAGAAGGTCCCGAATTTGCATAGGTGCCAACATAGAATTTTAGACCAAGTTGATCTAAGTCTACAAGTGATTGCAGGGCCTCAGCTGACAGCCTAGACATGCCTAAAAATCTCCAGCACTTTCATACTTCAAAATTTTCCATTCCGTTTCTTTATAATCTCTAGGGTTAAGAGCCCGGTGTCTACATTTAAATTCCCATTGCTGCCGTTTCACTCAGCCCAGCGGCTGCAGTAATAACCGTACCAGCTGCCAGGTGTGAGCAGTGCAGCTAGACTGTCTGGGTTTGGGTTTCAGCTGCACTCCTTACAAGCTCAGGCGGGCTACTCAGACTATTTAAACCAAAGTTCCTCCATCCATAAAATGGGATCCCAGTGTCCGCATCCGTGAGGTTACTGTAAGTACCGAGTGCATTCGTGTATGCAGAAAACTTAGAGTACCTAGCACACAGCGAGCGTCCAACAACATCCATTACTGATGTTGTTAGCATACAGCAAGCACTACGCTGTTTTATAAAAACACACTAAACGCTAACAGTAACCCTCAGAGTTAGCTGTTATGGTCTCCATTTTACAGATAAGGATTCAGGTGCAGAACCCATAAATAATAAAGCGTGGTTATTTTATACATGTTCCTGATGCATTTCATATGGGGTCAGTGGTGCTCATGGGCAAATCAGTATTCGATGAATAAATGAGTGAATAATTGTTCCCTCTGACCTTACAGAGAACCCAGGGAATATTTTTGTCTCTTAATTCTATAATTTTGTAGTGTTTGCTAACATTCTCAAGCTAAGGACTGCAGTGCCAACTTCATTAATGTTCCATTTTCTTTTTCTTCCAGAGAAGCAATAGAAATTTGTATAAGAAAGAGATGTAAACTATATTGCTTCTCAAACTCCCGAAACACCTTGACTTTTTCTTTTCTTGGTTCTTCTACAAACAGCCTTTGGAACACAATCTATGCCAACTAAAACTAACTCTCAAAATAAATTAAAAATAAATTTAGCCATTTCTGAACCAAATGGCCTATAAAACTCTTAATAAATGACATCCACTTTTCCTTTTCTCACGAATAGTATAAATTTATTCTCCAAAAATGTAATCTAATCTTCTTGGCACGATTTTTCCTGCAGAAATAAATCCATACTCTTTCTGTACCGTGATTTCCTCACTCTTTGAGTATTTCCATTTTTTCTTCTCAGAATGCATTTTGTTATTGTTTAAAACGGACATTAAATTACCTCAAATCTAAAGCATGGAACAATTTTCTTACTCCGTTTGGGGTTAGATGTATAATTTGAGGCTAGCATTGAGTCCCACTGTACCAGTTTTATGTAAGCCAGCTCTTCCCGTAGGTACTGACTGCTGTGCTGAGGTAGTCATAGGAACATAACGATCATCAAATGTTCGTATTTTCCATTTCTCGCCTACTGCTGATTCTAATCTGCTATATTTTGTAATTCTGTTTGTATTTTATTTCATCTTCACTGTATTTTTTCCATTACTCGTTAGTCCCCTTATGCCCCCCTCCCCCCAGCAATGACCACACTGTTGTCCATGTCCATGAGTCCTTTTTCCTTTTCGCTCCATCTCTTCCCCCTACCCCCGTCCACTAGCTGTCATCTTGATCTCCATCCATGAGTCTGTCTCCATGGTCCTTGTTAGTTACTGCCGAAGTGGTTGGAATTCTTTTGTCTGGTTCAAGGAAGCAGAAAGCAGTGAGACTGTGGCGGCATGTTCATTGACCCTCCAGGCCTCAAAGTGCACTCCGCCGGCTCGCAAGTACACCCCGCATCCCTCCTCCAACCAGTCCCCGCCGTGTTGGTAAGAAACGGAGTGCACAAGGTAGTTTAGAAGGCATGGGGGCAAAAGGTCAGGAGTATAGATTTGACACTTCTATTGCTGTGAAGCATTTAGTAAAAAATGAACTTCAGGTTCAGTTTATTCAACCTTAAACGACAGTGCTGTCTTCCTATTTTCTGGTCATCGTAGGTGGTCGAGAGCTTTAACGTCCTTGGGTGAAAGTTGCAGGGTGAAGTGACAGAGGAGCGAGTGTCCCCTCCCATGGACTGACGATGGGTGCTCCCCAGGAGAAGGCCCTTCTGTGCTGCCTTCCTCTCTGCGCACCTGTGACGTTCCACACAGGGGGCCGCTTGCTCTGCCTGACACTCTCCCGCCTTAATTTCTGTGGCAGTGTGCTCTCCTTCCTGTCTTTGGGATCCTCCTCCCCCTCTGTGTCCTCACTGTGAGCACCACCTTTATTCCCACGCTCGGCAAACCGACGCCGAGGTAAGGGTCGGGGATGCGTAGCACCGTTGTCCTCAGCCAGCGAGCATCCCGGCTGCGGGACCCCGGTGAACAGAACACAATATCTGGTCAGTGAGCCTGTGTTCCCTGAAGCATGGATTTATTTATCTTCTTTCACTACTAAACTCTTTGAAAAAATTGTTGTATGTCTTTGGTTGCAATATCTCATAGTGATATTTACATTCCCCTCTGTTTCCTGTTGGGCTGGTTTCACAAAATCAGAGAATCTCAGAGCCAGCGCTCCTTTCGCCTGTAAGAGAACAGAACCCGGAGAGATGAAACAACTTGCCCATGGCCACACGGCTCAGAAGTGGCAGAGCTGGACCAGAACCAGACCTCCGGCTCCTCCTGCTCCCACTGGCAGACCCTGTGGGAGCTCTTTGTGGGCTGACTTTTCCACGTTAGCCCCTAAGTAACTCTATACCCCGTGAGTTAATGGTTTGGTATTTCCCTCCTGTCCCGCAGAGGGTGACAGCGTGCCCTACAGATCTGAAGAGGGGCGAATATCCACACCTCTCTTGACAGAGCAAACGCATTCCTTCAGTCCCACGACATTTTGGGAAGATTGGCTCTGAAAGCCAGTGCCCTCTGGCCCGTGGGCTGTAGAACTGGGTCTGAGGCCATTAAAATTTCATGCTCGGAGTCTGATGGGTCACATGGGAGCTGCTGTAACAAAAATCTTCCTCAGGTCACATCGTCACAGTGAGGATAGCTCAGAGGAACAGTCCTGGATTTAATGAGTCCTCAAGTTCACCTGGAAAAGGATGAATGAGCTCCCCTCCCCCACCACCACTGCTACTGAGGCTGCCTGATGCAGGAGAGAGTAAAGAAAAGCAAATATTGACAGAAACCTGATAATATTTGCAGCGGTAAAGATGACACCCAGACATATGTGGCCAAGTCAGGAACTGCAAGGAGTAAAAGAGGAAGGGAGGAGAGAAAGCAGGAAGGAAGGAAGGACAGAAGGAAGGAAGGGAAGACGGAAGGAAAGGAGGAGGAGAAGGAGGGAGGGGGAGAGAGAAGGGGAGAGGGAGAAAGAAAGAAAAGAAAGGAAAAATGGCAAGAAGGAAAATGGCCTGCCCAGTATGACGCCTGCCAGATAAAAGAGATCGGGGCCATAAATCCCTCCCAGCGTTCCTAATGGGATTTTAATACAGCATTTGGACATCATCTTTTTTTCATTCCTGTAATGACACACATGCCCGAAGTGTAGCCACGGAGCCTCTGAACTCTGTATATTTCTGTAATACACAAAGAAAACAGCCGTCACATCCATTTTAAGGGACTTTTAAATACATCACAGTGAGGTCCGCAGGCTCCAGGTCCAGGGGGACCTGCACAAGGCCTGTCTGTACATCATCTGTGACGGGCTTGAGCCCCGGCCAAGGCAGATTTTTTTTTTTAAATAATAAAATAAAATATTGTGTTTTTTTTTAAAGGAACATTATATTTTTAAACTGGAAATAATTGCATTTTGTATCTTCTGTGGCATCTGAAAGTGATTTAGTTGAACAATGTGGTTTCTGATTGGTATTTGAATTGGTTCCAGAACATTTTTCATAATAACCGTCTTAAAGATCCCAATTATCTGATCCTCTTTCCCCCTCCGCATGGTTTCGTAGGAGGTTTCCAGAGAAAGAGAGAAACCTGCGGGGGTAGGCAAGCGTGCGCACGTCTGGCTGAGCAGGGCTCGCCTGCTGGGCTCGGGGGAAGGGGCCTGCTTGTGATTCTGAGTTGTCCAGGATGCATTTACAGCTCCATAAAGGAGGCCTTGGCATCACCAGAATAATTACTCCTTCAAACAAGCCCGTAAACCCAAGGGCTGCCCCAGCTAAAAGGCAAACAGGGAACTTTTTTTTCTTTTAGTGTTAACATGTAAATCTAGTAAAGTGTATTTAGATTTCTATAAAATCAGCTCTGGGCCCAAAATGGATGGCTGATTTACCAGGCGGGCAGCAGAACCGGCCCCCCAGGGCCCCGGGGGGCTAAGGGAAAGCAGTCCTGTTCAACCTGGAAACGCCCATCCGTGAACAGAGCCAGCCTCATGGCCGTGGGCGTAAATTGGGGCGTGGCAGAGAGAGCAGGGTCAGAGGTCAATGGGCTCTGATGGGGTCTCTCACACTATGGAATGATGTCAACCAGTATGGTGATCCAGAACCTCTGCACCTCATCTGGAAAGGGGAGGTAGTCTTGTTCCCATTTCATGGGGCCATTGGAAGAAATGAAGCCTGTGAAGAGCTTAGAAAATACAACTGGGCATATGGTAGGTCACACAATAAATAGCAGCTCTCAGTAGTACGAGGAATGGGACCTTCTTGCAATAACTAATAGTTTTTATTAGTATATATATCAATAATGAGACTAAATATTTTTTGAGAACCATGTGTCCGCACGTAGTGCCTAATCCTATGCTAAGCATTTCAAATATTATACGGCCTTTAACCCACTGGAGGTGAAATGCCTGTCTAAGGTGAAGAATTGGCAAGTAGCATAATTAAAAACAGGACTGCCAAATTTAGCAAATAAAAATATAGGGATACCCAGGTAATTTTGAATTTCAGAGAAACAAGAAATATTTTTGGAGTGACTACTTCCCAGACGTTGCATGGGACGTCTGTATACACCTGGCAACCCTAACTAGACGTCAGGCCCCCCGATCCATTGAATCAAGCCTGTGTGTGTTGCTCTTCGCCACATGAAGTCACATGCAGAACAGAGCATGTTCCTCGTGTGTTCCGTTCTCTGGTGTCCTTTGACAACCAGAGGTTCTTCGGGAGGAAACAACCCAGAAACTGCTTATGGTTCGCAGCGATCAGGGTAAGTGGGGTGCTGAAGGCAAATGAGCTAAACCAGGGCAGCTGGGCAAGGGGCTGGCACATCGGAGCTGGCACATCCCGCTCTGTGTCCTTTTGCGGTCATGGTTTTGAAGCACATGCATCATTTATATATTTGTTTGTTTATTTTTAACTTAAGTATGGTTGGTGTATAATATCATATTAGTTTCAGTAGTTTCAGTTGTGCAGTATAGTGGTTCAACATTTTTATATCTCACGCGTGACTGTCCCATGCATGTTTATCACACTATTATTGACTGTGTTCCCCTTCACCTTTTCCACCCATCCCCCAGCTCCTCTCTTCTCTCCGTTTCTATGAGTCTGCTTTTCTTGTTGTTGTTTTGTTAGTTTGTTTCATTTTTTTAGATCCCACGCCTAGGCGAAACCATATGGTATTTGTCTTCTTCTGATTTATTTCACATAGTATAATGCCCTCTACGTCCATTCATGTTGTCACAAATGGCAAGATTTCATTCTATTTTATTGCTGTGTAATATTCCTTTGCATATGGAATCTTCTTTATTCGTCTGTTGATGGACATCTGGGTTGCTCCCCTATCTTGGCTATTATAAATAATGCTGCAGTGCACATAGGCATGCATGTATCTTTTCTAATTAGTCTTAGCAATTAGTGTCATCAATTATTAAAGGCATTTACAAACAAAGTGGCAGGAAGCAGGTTCAAGATGGCAGCTTAGGAAGATCCTGAATAACTCCTCCCCGACAAAGGATAAAAATCAAGATGGGCAGGAGAGGCAGAGATGTGGTCTCCTCAAACCCCCAGCCCTGCATGGCGACCCATGGTTAAGAGGGACCTCACAGTAATGGAGCTCCTGCCCCACATCGGGCACTCCAGCCTCTGGAACCAGCACCAGAGGGATGAGCCCCCTGAATGTGTGGCTCTGATAAGCGACAGCATTTACATCCATGAGGCCCAAAGAGCTGCTGGGAGCTGAGATGCCGCACTTCAAGAGCTTGTGCACAGACTCACTTGCCCCAAGACCCAGCTCAAAAGCTGCAGTTTGAAAAGCATATAGACCATATGTGAAGGCGATTCATTTACTGATCTTAGAGCCAGAGGGACAGGGACCCATTTGGACTCTCTCTGGGGTCAGGGGCACTGGTGGGAACCATTTTTGCACCTCCCTCTACCTTGCTAACACCCAAGGGCATGCCCCGCCCCCATGCACCCGTACAGGTTCAGCTCTGCCAAAGCCGGTGGGCATATGCACACTACATGCACTCCCAGGCCCCACTAAGGCGGCAGGCACGTGCATTCCCCACAGGGGACACCCCCTGAGCGCCCGGCTCTGGGGGCCAGGAGGGCTTACATTTCCGGGCCCCCAGGGATGAATCAATCAGAAAGACAGTTCTGGGCAGGCTGCCGCCCCCCCGGGGCAGACTACACAGACAGACTGAAACACACACACACACACACACACACACACACACACACACACACACACACACCAAACACCCCCATCTTCCTCTGAAAAGGTCCTATTTATTTATCCTGGAGTCTCAGCTTGAGGGGCAGGCTTCAGGTTTGCCACACACCCAGAGGCTATGGGAACGTGGGCTAGGATGAGGATACAAAAATCCTCATTGAGATTTTAGCACATTGAATTAAATAATGCATTAAAAGGATCATATACCATGACTAAGTGGGATTCATTCCAGGGATGTAAGGTGGTTCACCACGCACAAACCAACTGAAGTGATAGACCACACTAACAAAATGAAGGATAAAAACATATGGCCATATCAATAGATGAAGGAAAAACATTTGACAAAACTCAACATCCATTTATGATAAAAAGAAAGAAGCTTTCGACAATGTGTATACAGAGGGAACAAAATAAAGACCACATATGACAAGTCCCCAGCTGGCATGGTACTCAGTGGTGAAAGATGAAAGCTTTACCTCTAAGATCAATTTAAAAAAGGAGCAAAAATAATGTTCACATTGAGAAAAAATATTTTTATACTATAACTTGCAGCTATAAATTATACTTTAAAATGATTTAAAAGCATTAAAGGTGTGAGTTAACAGTCTGATTTGTTCATTCAACAAACATTACTGTCTTTATGTCAAGGTACTGTGTGGGCAGTGAATGAACAAAAGCAGATGCTTTCTCTGTCCTGAAGGGACAGACACTAAAGGGACTAAAGTAGTTAAACAAGCACAGAAACTGGTGAAGTTCCAATCACACAACCTCTGAAGGAAAAGTACATGGAGAGATGAGCCCGTAAGGGGGAACTTGAGTTCAGAAGGGCTTGTGAAATGGTAATACTTGAGCTAATAAGATCTGAGGGGTAAACAGGATTCAACCAGAAACTCTTAGTAGAAAGAGTGATACATATGCAAAGACTCTATGCGGGAATGGGGCATGGCAGGAGTGACCCTGTGGGGCACGGGCAGGACTGTGGGCCGGTGAGGGGGTGTATCATAGAGACCCAAACATAGCACGGCTCAAAACAGTAACTGTTTATTCCCCGTCATACAACTTTCTAAGGAGGTTCCAGTTACGGTTGGTGATTGGGGGATCCTGAGGAATCCACTCGCTGTCAGAGATTCATGCTGACGCTACTCTATTGTCTTCAACCTGTGGCTGTCAGAGTCATCATGAGTATCGCCATTTCAGCCACCTGGTAGGGTCATGAGTAATACACATCGGAGGTGTTTACGGGTCAGGCCTAAACGCAGTGCAGTATCACCTTTGCTCGCATTTCATTAGCTGAACTCAGTCCTGTGGTCAGCCTGAACAGCAAGGGAATCTGGGAAGTGTAAACCGTCTCTGTGACCGGAGCAAGAGGACTGGGTGTTAACCACTTGCACTCTGTACCATAGCGGTTGGAGCCAGATGATACGGGGTCTCGTAAACCTGGCTGAGGAATTTCAGTTTTACCTTAAGACCAATGGAAATCCAAATGGAAGTCATTTAAGAAGAAAGGAGTGACATGATCAGATTTGTATTTTGAAAAGATGGCTCTGGCAGCCAGTTGAGAACAGACGAGAAGGGTAGCAGCATAGCTGGAGGGCGATCAGTTAACGGGACACCACAGCAATCCAGGCAGGATCACGGCAGCGTGGACCGGACCAGCTGGCGGTGCTGGAAACAGAGAGAAGTAGATGAAGGCAGTAACAGGACCAGACAGCACTGATGAGGGAACAATGGGCAGAGACTATGATAAATGACAAGTCCGCTTTCTTTGTTTAACTGCTTTTTACTTCTTGTTGTCCCCCTGGATCTCTTCAGTTCCTTTTGTACCACTAGGATCCTTGATGACCATCTACGGTGTCAGGAAACAGGACTTGTGTTACTTTTTCATTGTTTTCGTCTACATAAAACTAGGACAGCCCTACTTCTTGGGCTTTAGTGGGTGTGAGAATCGGATGCCGTAGGTACCACATCAGACCGAGGCGCACGGTGGTTCGTGTTCACAGGGCGCCATGGTGTTTGAAGTTTCTATAATTGCTTGCTCAGACTATTTAAGGAGACATTCATCAAAGCCTTGGCACATAAAAAAAAAAGCTTGCTCACTCCTTCCTTCTTTTTACTGCTACCTAATATAAAAGTAAGTGAAAGTTATTTGCCTAGTATAATGTGCTAAGCAAACACGAGGTATACAAACTCGTTATTCAGTGCACGGTTTAATTGGAGAGTTGAGAGTGGGGCGGTTGTTACTGCTGCAGACGAGGGAGGCTGCTTAATCCTCTAGCTGAAAACGATCTTTCTCGTGGCTTCCGAACTTTAGTTTCTCCTTCAGTCATCTAACCAGCTAAAAATAGAAACATTAAATGCACATATACATACATATGTAGATATAAATATACCCCTGACATAGCCCTATGTGAAGGGTACTGTTATCACCGTCTCATTTTACAGGTGAGGAAACTGAGGCACTAAGAAGCCAAGAAACTTTCCCAGAGTCATGAAGGCAATAAACAGCTGAGCTCGAATACCATCTCAGGCACCTGAACTCCAGGGTCTGTTCTTTTTAACCTCACTGTGGTGCTTCTTTGTGATGGACTAACTGCCGAATAAAGTGCTAGATGCTGCCCCTAACAGGATTATCCTCATTCTAGTTATGGCATTTTTTTTTTTCCTAGAAGAATGTTCACTGACAGCAACTAAGTTACTCAAGTTTGGGCTAAATTACTCCAAAATGACGACTCACTTGGCCCCATAGCTATTCAAGTGAGGCTAGTAAGATAATTCCAAATGGAAGGGAAAGCTGGAAAATCCCACAACTAACTGCAGCCAATGAAAGTCTTGCCTGGAGAGAAGCTGGTTGCTGCCACAAGGTTGCTGTGGCAGGGGGTGAATTCCAGAGCCCACCGAGTGCAGAGCTCAGGAAGTCA
Source organism: Micronycteris hirsuta (assembly GCA_004026765.1). Classification (NCBI taxonomy): domain Eukaryota; kingdom Metazoa; phylum Chordata; class Mammalia; order Chiroptera; family Phyllostomidae; genus Micronycteris; species Micronycteris hirsuta. Next base: position 14,593 of record PVJI01003706.1, on the reverse strand, counting down.
GGAGTCCAGACTCCTTTCAGTGCCCAATGGCTCGTCAGATGAGGCAGAGAAAGTATTAAGTGAACTGCATCTTGGAAGCTGAATAGATGCTCATTAAAGGACACAGGGGAGATGATTGGAGTAAAGACATGGGAGAATAACACAGGAAGGAGAAAGCAAGGAACAGCAAGGGTAGGGGGAGCAGAGACCACGTAAGGGAGTTGGCTGGCTGAGCCAGGCCATGGAGCGCTTTGTAGGATTCAGGAACTTTATTTTGTGTAGCTCCCAGGAACCACTGGCGGAGATTGAGAAGATGGTGATAAGTTTAGAATATCGAGGAGGTATCAGGTTTAGAGGAAAGATTATGGTTTCAGCTTTGACTTTCTGAGTTTGAGAAAGTCAAACTGAGGGACATCCGGTGGAGGTGTTTTGCGGGCAAGTGGACATGATTTTATAGTTTAGAAGAGAGACCTGGCTGGAAACAGATTTGGCTAGCAATTAAAGCCACGACCCTCTCTACCCACCCCCACACACAATCACCCCACTGTTCTAAAAAATAACAAAACCAAATCATGACCAGTTAGCTGGCAATGGAAGCCATGAGTGTAAATTGCCCAGGTGAACACAACAAGGAGACAAAAGAAGGCTAGAGATTGGGACCCCGAAGTCCCACTTGAGGGTGGAGGACAGATGACCGATGTACCTGGCAGGAGGCAACAAGCCAAGAGAATTGCATGAGCAGAGCACGGCCACGGGAGGAGGGAACATTATCCAAGGCGGGTGGGCAGACATGTCGAGACCCCTTAGAGGCTGAAATGAGGGGAGGGCTGGAAAGCCCCTCCCGTGTCTGTGGAGCGACACCGCACACTCCTGCCTGCAGGAGGGGAAAGTGAATGTGAGGTTGGCCAGCACAAGGAGAAAGCAGGGTAGGCAGACAGGGCTCTTCTGAGGAAGGACAGACAGAGCCAGCGCCATGGCGGCCATTTGACTTTCTGCTCCTCGGTGGCTCAGTTTCTTCGAGAGCCTGGGAAGCAGCACGGAGTTCTGCAGCCCACGTTTCTCTGGCATCTTCTCAGCACAGAGCAGAGGAGCTCCACTTGGGACTCCAGCAGCCAAGTTTTAGGGTCATTTTCCAACCCCCTACACGGCGCGACACAACACATTGGATTCTCCTTTGGGACCCACTGATCGAACGGGCGAGAACATATGAATAACCCAGAATGCAGGTGTGTCGGGCACACACAGACCGAACTGAGTCTTTCCATTTTAATAAAACCCTGGTTTGTACAGACCAAAAGGAATTTTCATTGATGGTTTTTATTTTCCTCTAGGGTTTATTAGTAAGTTTAGTTCATCATAATTATTCAGTCTCAGGAATATTATTTAAGACAAAGTTGTTTGGAGGAAGCCAGCTCTGTACAGAGTTACCCACTCACTTTTCACTGTTGTTCAAAATCCCATGGTTTGTTATCTTGTCCCCTCCCCTAACTCTTTGTGTGACCTTGGATGTGCCACTTAATCACTCAGGATCTTAGTGTCTGAGAAGTGGGCTGGACAAGATGGTCAGTACAACCATATTATTCTGCCCCAGAGGTCAGCAAATTTTTCCTACAAAAAGCCAGATGATAAACACTCTTGGTTTTGCAGGCCATGTGGACTGTGTTGCAAACGCTCAGATCTACTGTCATAACATGAACGCAGCCACAGGTAATATGTAAAAAGTGAACATGGCTGTGTTCCAATAAAACTTTATTTAAAAAACAATGGGTCGGATGTGGTATTCAGGCTGTAGTTTGCCAACTCCTGTTCTAAACTTTAAAATTAAGTCCTTCAATTTATAAGATCGGACTTCTTAGAATCATCCATTAAAATACTGATATCCCAGAAAAGACAAATTATTCAGCTACTATCAGGCGTAATGTGGTGGGAATTACAAAACTTGCTGCAAATGAGAAAAGCAGTGAATTATAAGGTTTAATATTTCATTGGTAAACAATCTGGTCTTCTTAAAGGGTACATGAGAAAAACGTACTAAAAATCTAGTCAAGCTTAAAATTCAGTTTGATCCAATAATTTAAACAACCTATTTAAGAAGTGTTCAACAATTTCTCCCTAAAAATTCCATATCTCTTTGAAAGCCTTCCTTCTCGCTGCTTAAAGACAGCGATGTATAAATGAAGGAAGGAATGAATGATGAATGAATGAATAGGAAGAGGAGGAGCAGGGGGACTTGTGGGACCTCAAGGTCCATAAGGGAAGAGCGGGTCCTCAGGAGAGATGCCCCCACCCTGTGTCTCTGGGATACCATCCTTGGTATGTGGACACTGTGTGCCCCATGGGAAGTGTAACTTGCCACCTCATTGGTCTTAGCCTGGGCTCAGCAGGGCTCAGCAGTGACCCTCAGCTGACTCTGACCACCTGCACTCCTCCGGGACCAGCCAAGGCTCAGGAACAGGTCTCCCTGAGAGCCTTCCGCTGCTTTAGCTTGCTGCCTTATCTGGTCAGTGGGACTCTGACCAGCTCACGAGAGCTGCCAAGAGGCTGCCCTCCCCATCCCCGCCTGTCTCCCGGAGCTCCCTTCAGCTCACCCCATGGCTAATGGAGACAGGGTGTCTGACTTCCCGGCTTTCCTCTCTCTCCCTCTCTTCTCGCAGTCTCTGGAGCCAAAAGAAGTGTTGCCTTTTCTTTTACTGTGAATCCATTTTACCCTCTGCCACCACGGAGCTGCCTAAATATCGTAGCGGAAGAGCTGGCTCCTCTGTGCTGGAGGAGTCTCAGAGCACAAACCTTTCGTACAGCGAAGGGAGCAATGAAGGGATTTGGAGAAAACTTTCTTAATATTGCCCACCGAGCTCTCCAGTCTATCATTTGTTCAAACCGTATTACGTACGTTAGAAGTTGTTTCCTATGGTTTTGTTGAATTTCTTATGTGACAAATTGTGGTCTTCCCCCAGGTGAATGGATGTAAATGCACGTGAACCCTCGGGTAAAGGCTCAATAGCCTAAGGGGTAAAATGAGGAGTGCGTATTCCCAAGTGTTAGAGCATTGCACTTGATTTCCAAGTTTACTCAATCGTTTTCTCCATGAAGACAGCGGATTAAGGGGAGGTTCTTGAGAGAGCTAAGCTCAGGATGGGTGGGTATTTTATGCAGAAGAGGGTGGAGAGGCAGCTGGTGGTCTGTCACGGGTGCTTGGTGTCCAGGGTTCAGTGTATGACCACGCAGCAGAAGGGAGAAGGAAAGTTATAAAAACGCATTTCACAAGTGTGTCTGGGGCCGAACATGATCGAATACTCCAAGGAGAGGAGAGGATCTGAGCGTGAATCAGTCTGCAGTCCAGTGCAAGTTTCGGGGGAGAAGGTTGAGCAACGAGCTGGAGCAGTGATTTCGCATCATCTGAAGACTGGCACTTCGAGTCAGTAGTTTGGGTGACATGGAGCCAGAGGACAGAGAACCTTGTTCGGAAATGGGCGAATTTATTCAGTTGATTGCTCCTGGCCCTTTGACTATGGGGCCAGACTCAAAACTCCGCCAGTCGAACGGTGAAGCGTCGATAGAAGGCCCCAGGGAAGGCTGAAGATAAATATACGTAAAAGCATTCAGCAACTGGGTAGACAGTTTATATTCTGTTAAAAGGAGGATACTTGCTTATGGTCAGACCCTTACACCTACAATTTAAATGCCACCTTGCTACCTACAAAGTCACAGGAAATGCATAGGTAATTCACTCTTGACTTTGATGTGCATTGTATACATTTAGAATTATCTATTGTTCCCTAACGGTGTCATCCCAGGATTGACATCAGCACTGCTTGAGCATGCGCTGACTGGTAAAGAGGTGGAAGAAGGAGTTAGGGAAGCAAGCCAAGCCGGCCTTACAGCGGTCCTGGGAGAGGGAAATGTGCACGTCATTTATTGACTGCACATCGGATTCGCAAAGTAACCTCAGGCACTTGGGAATACCGAATAAAGATTACATTGATTCCCATCCTCAAGGAGATTAAGGTCTAATGGGAGGGAAATCAAATACAGAAAATCAACATAAATACATGCAGATGTGCACAGCAATTACGAGACTGACATGGTCATATGGAATCGAGAATTAGGCTGATTCGTTTTGGAAATGGTCAGATAAACCTGAAAAAGATACGTAAAGGAAATAGGGATGTAGTATTCAGTGTTGTTATCAGTATACTCTACTTCCATGGAAAATTTTATTTTCATGACAGTCCTTAATGTGTGAACCTGAGATGCAATCTCCAATATCTGAGAAACTTTATTTCCAGGACTGACACCACCAAGTACCCAAAAGGGCAGCAGGGTTTAAGGATCTCTTGCCAACCCTCAGAAATTGCTATTTCTCTAACGAAAACATCTCCAGTAAATCTGAACGCTGGTTACAGTGTGAGAGCAGAGGTGTGCACGGAGATGTGTGTCAACAGTTCAGACGTGTCAGGTGTCCGTGGTGGCGATGTGGGCAGCAGAGGGTCTGCTCTTGGGGGGTCGTCTGCAGCCCCTGGCCCTGCCTCCCTTCACCAGCACACCAGGTACGTTTCCCTGAGTACCTGTCCGTGCACCAGGACAGCCGCAGAAACGAATGCACTTTGACCTCTTCTGAAGCCTGCTACAGGCCACTGTTTGACTCTGTGCTCCGTGTGTTCTTCTGTACTCCTCCAGTCCTGTCTGCCTGTCTGTAAGGAAGGCTTAAGGCAAAATTTCCAAGAAAGGGAGGTAGTAAAATGAGAGGCAAGTGAAAAATTACATTCTTTATCCAAAAAGGGAACCGGAAGAGATATCTCGGTAGAAAAGAAAAAAAAAAAAGAACCAGAAATTAAAAAAACAAAAACACCACCAATATAGCAGAGTCTAGAAAGAGCTTGGATGGAATCTGGAATCCAACAGCCTGTTGCAGTTCTTTGCCTTGCCAAAAACCCACCCAGCAGTTCTTTAAAAAAAAAAAAAGGCCCATAGGGACTGAAAGCACTGACTAATAATTCTTGAATCCATCTCCACAATATTATTCATCTCTGCCAAGGTCAAGTTTGGTCACCGCATGGCTGGAGGTCTGGGCATGCTGTTCCCGGTTTTATTTTTACAGTAGTTATAGAGCCCCTTCGGTTTTCGAGGGCCCTCCTGTCACTTGTTACCCACCGACCAGACCACCCACCCACACTCCCACACACAACACATCCAGACACCCCCACAAACCCCACTTCTTAAACCTCATGCTTTAAACGGGCTGCTGCAGGAGAAGTGTTTGCTCCAAGGGGTTCTGCTGCACATACTTGGGAGTTTCCCAAAATAAACCCTCTTTCCTCTCTGGGGACCAATCTGAGGATCTTTCCACTCAGTAAATATTTACAGAGCACCTACTGTGTGTGCGGCACAGATGGACATAGGAGCTAAGGGAAGCTCACCAGGTGGCGGGAAGGGCTGAGTTCCTTCTGATGAGGTGTCTTTGTTTCCTTGTCACCAGATGGGCGTGGGGACATGGGGAGGGGAAGGCCATGTCTGAATGGAGAGGCCAGTTCCTCTTCTTCCCTCTTTCCTTTTCTATTCACTTTTTTCTCTCTCTCCGTCTTGTTCTCTCTCACCAGCCCCAGGCCCCCCCCTCCCCTTTCTTTTTTTTCCATGAAGACAAACCCACCTCAGAGTTTCTGTCCTGCTGGGGGGCTATCACTGTGCTTTTCCTGCCTCCTTAATAAACTGGTCATGAAAGCAGGCCCCGTGGCCGTGCAAACTCAGAAAACATAAAAAGAGGGGAAACCGTTTGTCCTAACTCAGAAAAGCCTACTCGGAGGAGACCGCGTCCGTCCCTCTACAGGCTGGCGGTGGGGCCTGCCGTCCTAAAGGCCAGCACGGGTGACACCCCAGCGCTTGCAGCCTCCTGGAGCCTCCCAGGCCCTGGGCCCTTAGCATAATTTATGAGGTGTCAGGACACTCCGACCACAGGGCCGGGGTAGAATCGTTTTTACACTTCAGCTGCCACGAAAGAGAAACAATTGAATTCTGTTTCGCTCTGGCACTGTCTGTTTTCGCACTGAACGGGGGATTTGGGTCTCCTCGCGATTATTTGTCTAAGCACAGACCAAGACCGCTGGTGAGCCTGGAGAGGTCTGATTCTGACTCTGGCTTCCTTCTCCTTCCCAGCTAGGGCAGGAGGCACTTGCCTTTCCCGCTGTATCAAAGTGAGACTGGACTGCGTTCCACCCAGGCGACTGCTGTGTGCAGTGGGTAAACCAGATGTCTGAGGCACTCTTCCTCCTCTAACTGACAGTGGGAAAGCGTAGGAGAGCCCTTCCCAACGGCCCCAGGCCCCGGCGTCTCCATCAGGTCGTGAGCTTGAGTCTGCGGCTGTGTTTCCCTTGGCCTAGAAGCGCAGCCTCCTGGCTCCCCCTGAAGCTGCAGAACCAGAGCCGTTCTGCTGAGTAGCCTGCAGCTCTGCCTGCCAGGAAAGGCCACCATCTCCTCGGAGAAATCTCAGGTTAGGAGCGCAGCCAGGAAGACGAAGGCAGGGCAGGCTGGCTTCTCGGGACCCCAGCAACCGGTCCTCTAAGCCAGACCGAGGAGGTCATCTGAGAATCAGAATGTGGCCCTGCATCACAGAACAGTCACCCAGGAATCTTAGGTGATGGAGAGGGGGTCCTGGATCCTCAGGCCTGGAAGCAGTAGAGCTTCCTAGGCCAGTGTGTGTGACCTTCTGTGTTAACTGAGTCTCCTAGCGTGTGGCCCCGTGACAGGCACTAGAGAGGCAGGAACAGGAGCAGAATAAAATAGAGTGTATTTCATCAATCCTTAGAGTTCAAGGCTAGTTTAAAGGAATGCAGTAAATATCTACATACTGATAGGTAATAATCTCTAAGAAACATGAAGTGAAAAAAGCCAGGGTTCACTGCAGTGTGAGTAATATGCTGCCATGACTATGAGAGACGTGGTCACATGTTAATATGTATTTACATGGACACGTATAGGAAGGTAGAAGTTTTTTCAGGCTTTGCCTTTCCAAGGGAGAGCTAGAAGCCTGAGGATCGGAATTCAGATGCAGATTTTCTTCTTGCTAGGTATTCTTTTGTGTTAAAAAACAAAAATTTTTTTTTTAACCAAGAGCTCCTATTGTCATCACAGAACATTTTTTTCATTTAAAAAATAATGTAAAATCACAGAAAATGGTGGAGGAAGGGAGAGTAAGAAAGAAAAGCAAATTGATTCAGTTTAGAATGCAGCTTAATGTTGGGCCAGCCAATTCTAAAAAAAAAAATATATATATATATCACTCCTCTAAGTTAAAGCAATGATTTCTTGGTGGGAACCATAAAAGGGGCTGTTTGGTAAACGGCCTTCTCAAGTTCCCTTAGTAGTACTGTAAGACTTAAGTGCTTACGGAAGAGTTCCGGACTTTCATGTGGGTGAAGAGATTACTCCACTCAAAAGGACTTCAGTGAAGGGAAGGGAATGGGACCCTCCTGCCATGTAGCACCCAATAAGCCTCAGTTGCAAGCAAAGTTCTGAGTCAAACTGGTTTGCACCCCCCTCTGCCCTAATCCAAGTTTCCAAAGTCCCTTTTCTATACTGCTGTCCCAGTTATAATTATCTTGGCGTTTCCAGAGAATGTCATCGATCCAAGCCAGGTGGGCGTATGGGATCCTGCATCAAACAACATGGGTTCCAGTGGTAACTGTCTCTGGGTTAATCTGGTAAATCTCTTAATCTCTCTGGGCCTCGGTTTTCTCATCAGTGAAGAGAAAGATTTGAACGAGACACCTTACCTTAAAATGCGTTAAGTGCAATAGGTCTCCGACTCTATGAAAATGCAGTCGTCGGGCTTCACGTAGATGAAGCCTGTGACCTATGCATGGATTTCCATGGCCCCATCCAATCTTCAGGCAGGTGAATGTATGAAAGTACTTTCCAATTTGTTTCTTCCTTAATTAGGTGCTTCCTTAATGCTTGAATTGCTGCCCCAAAGTTGCTGTTCACCACCAGAGAACAAGGTGCAGAAAGTACGCCTGCCCTGCTAGATGACAACAAGAAGGAACCGTTGCATTGTGAACTAGGCCTCAAAGGTGTCCTGGCATGGCCCCAATACCTTGGACGGCTGGCCCACTGCCACATCTGCGAGACAAGAAATGCCACCAAAAGGAAGGCCCCTCTCCCCATTCTCCATCCCACCGGAGGTGCCTGGGGTGTCAGCGGGCACTGTCTCCATGTTGGGACAAGGTCCCCAGCGGAGCAGCCTGGCAGTGACGTCATGGCTCCCGCGAACCAGAGAGCATTGTCCGCCACACCGGTCAGGGCTCATTTTGGATTATGTGATTGTGACTAAGCTCCTGCATGAAATCAGTAATGATTTCCAAAGAATCTTTCAATTTAAGAGTGATGTGCATAAATATCCAAATTTTCCTGGATCTGTTTTTAAGAAGAGAGATGTTATTAGATTTCTCGATGTGCTTATTTGAAAGAGGCAGTCATTAAACATAAAATGGATGTGCATAAATGATATATTAGGAAAATGTAAGAAACCAACAACAACAAAAATGTCTTAAGTCTGCTTTTTACAACTGGTAAGCTTGGGAAAGTTCTCAACCTGTGTGCGCCACAGTTTCCCTGTCTGAAAAAATGGGATGATCATAAACCTCACCCCGTTATGCAGTCACAGCAGTTAAATGACTTACCGTCAGCAAAGTGCCCAGAACAGTGTCTGATATTATGTAAGCACTACATTATTATATTATTGTTATCAGCGATCTGGGCTATTCGATTATCTGAGGGTCCTCGACTCAGTGTGCTGGGTTCACACAAGGAAGTAAGGCTGCGGCATCTGAATCTGTGAGCCCTTCCCAGAGCCAGGCTCCTCCACCCCCTTGCCCAAACTGCCCTGAGCTCCGCTTCTCCATGTGCTCTGCCGCGTGTAAGGCTTCATCCGTCTTCAGTGGCGCATGTTTACTTACACACCTATCCCTCACTCAGCCGTATCTGCTCTGAAAACAATCTGCTCTTTAATTTCGAATCCTCCTCCTCCACATTCTCCTGGTATTTAGATCGGAACACTAACAATATCTGAACGTTTGAAAGGGACAGTCGAACCGAACTCTATCTTTCACAGCCTTCCTCGCCGTCTTTGTTTCCTTACGACAGAATACTCCTCATGGGTCTGCTCTCCGCTGGGGAAGATTAAGGAAGACAGTTTTCTCTGGGAAATGGATAAGCTTTTATAGAGGGCGCTGTTCCTTGTCCACCCACCATCAACACCCCCACCCCTTACCTGCTAATTAAACAGTGTGTTTGGGGGGCAAGCAGAGATTCCGTACTTTTGAAGCTGGCCCCACTTGCCATTCCGCTGCCTTTGTCAGTGGTCAGAGGTGGGCATGTGGCTCAGATCTGGCTGGTGAAGCATGAGAGAAAGTCTGCTGGGGAGGTAGAATGAGAGAAACTTCTGGAAACCATTTTCTTTCTTTAAAAAAGAAAAAGATAATCTCACAGGAAAAATAAAAAAGCCTTCTCCCTAGAGGTGCTGGAGTGTGAACGCGGTGATGGGGTCTGGGACGGCTGTGGTAGCACACCGGGCGCACCAGTAAGGAGCGAGGGCCCGCCCGCTAGCAATGGGGAGTGAAAAGCGGGGCCAAGACGAGAACTCTGACGGCAGCACTGGGACCACCGTGATTCCCTGGAACACCCTCTCCCCAGACTTCTCGTAGGAAAGTGTAAAGCAGCTGTAATTTGGTCTCTGTGACTTGGTGGTACAAATGCACCTTCCAGGAGGAATGTTCAGAACTTTGTAACAAAACGTTCATTCTTCCTTGAGAGTCTCCTCTTCTCTAATCAATAATTATTTATACTTATAAAGATTTTCTGTATTTCAAACTATTGTCATATCTCTGATTTCTTCTTTATAGATTTTTCTGTTAAAAGCTATTTACTATCATATAGCACTAAATTACCTCACTTAAAATTAACTTCAAATTTTCACAAATACAAGATTATGTTTTATTCTCTCAAGTCACAAATCTGAACTTTAATTATAATTTCATTTGATTCTTTCTGCCCCCAATATTACCTCTTCCTGGAGAGGCTTTTGCTGAAAGTGTGGGTTTGGGATCAGAGAGCCCAGAGTCACATTTTACTAGACATATGAATGGGAAGATTACTTAATTTCTCTGATACCTAATGTCCTCACTTAAAAATAATATCCAGGGCTGTTACTGAGATGGCATGAGTAACAGGATTCTCTAGATCTTGGCACAAAAGGAAAACTCAAAAAATCGCAGACAAAAAAAAAAGAAAAGGAGGAAGCAGGGATGGAGAAGAACAATGTGAAGGAGGGGGAAGAAGAGGAAAAGGAAAAAAAGAACTAAAAAAGGAGAAGGAGCTAAAGAAGATGGGATAAAAGAAGTGGAAGAATAGGCAAGAGAAAGAAAAAGGGGAGAAGGAGGTGGAAGACGGAAGGCGAGGAGGGAAATGGGAAGAAAGGAAGAGGAAGAGGTACAGAAGATGAGAGGCTGAGAAAGTTGGTGACGGTGACCATGGCAAGGACAATGGCGATGTGAAGAACTGAGAAACAGAGAAATTAAGGTAAATTTCAGAGCCCACACAAAACCCTAATCATCTATATTTTCATGCAATACGATGTTCCCCCTTAAAGCTTTGGTTTTATATATGGTTGACCCTCGTGCAGTTTAAATCTGGCGACTCCAAATACCACTACAAAGAAAATTACAAAGGATTATAAACCTTGGGCAACAGTCCTCGTATTTCAAAGAAGTGGTTGATTCATTAAGATTCCGGTGCAATCAAAGAACTTGAACAAGTCCCTGGAGTTTGTTTTAGTCAAATGTGAGGTACGGCTAAATTAAACGAATGAAAAATCAAATGAGTGATTCATTGGGTTTCTTCTATAATGACCAGGTGTCCTCCTTCTTCAGTGATGACAGGAGGAGAGGAAAGAGGCTTTTTCCCTCCTGCTGGAGGGAGGTCTTCTTGACACTGAGGGCTGATAGAAGCCCTCAGTTACCATCCCACTGGTTACAGAGTCTCAGAAAACGCCGGGCTGGTTTGGTGCGGTCAGGGCAGAGTGTAGCGCCAGTGACCATAGGCGGAGGACTAGAAAGCTCTCTCACAAGACCTTCTGGACCCCCATGTTCGCACCATAGCCAGTTGCTGTCTGGTTTCCATATTGGGGAGCTGGGAGACGGGTCTCCCTTTCACTTCTACTTTAGGTTTGTTTGTGAGCATCAGCTCTCTGTCTTCCTGTCTCTCTTGGACACTGCCGTGGGTCCCCCATCTGCAGTGCTTCCCTCCCTGCTAGAAGCAACACGTGCGTCCTTTCCCTTCGTCTGTCCCGCCTGCTCCGTACCACTTATGTTTACAGCTTTCCTTGCTGTAGATTCGAGCCTGAGATTTTCCGACGTTTCCAAGTGCCCTTTTCCTACTAGATCCCCTTCCACCTCAGATAGGGTTATCGTTAGCAGCTGTTTCTCATTCACATCCATGGATATTATTGCTAGTTCTCACTCTCCCCTCTAGGTTAGAGCTCAGGCTGATGCTACCTTCATTGCCCCTTTCGCCATCCTCTGGCCCGATGCTCTTATCTGCCGCCCTTGAGCTTGCACTTGGGAATCCTACTACCTTGCATCACAGTGCCAGTAGACTGGCTTCACCAGAGAAAGGCAAAGGAAGGAAGCTCTTGTGTCAACCTGAATTAATAACGGAGAAACGAGAGAAGTCTCATCCGTCCAAGGCAGAAGATGTGTGCATTGTTTATTGTGAGGAGCCCTTGGAAGGAGGAGAGTTCAAGGTCAGCATTTATGTGGCACATTTTTCAATTAGACAATATGCTGTGTGGCATTTCCCTTCCTCCCCCGACCCCTTCCTTTTATTACCACATGACCTCATCTCCCCGTGTGACTGACAGAGCCCATTGGGCTCGATGCTGATCAAAAACATCTGGGGGAGAAAAATTGCAATTTAGAAAACAATTAAGTACATCAATTTCAATTCATTTAGTTGGCCGGAGAAAGAAAACCCTTTCAAAGAGGTAACTTGATCTGCAGTGGTCGTGGATTAAAGGGCACGCAGATCCGTTCTCTCCAGGTCACAGTGCGGAGGAATGCGTCTCACTCCGAGGTCTAAATGCAGACACACGCTCCTTCTTGCAACTTCTGACAAAGAATGAACCACTGAGACTTTCCCTAACTTTCTCATTTCTCCTTATTTTTAAGACATTCTTTTTCTATTCTTCCCAAATTCCCAAGAACTTAAGTGCTTCCTTGAAGGATGTATGTTTCTGTCTCTCAAATGCTCACCATATGCTCATTTCTTATGGGAGCTCTTCAAGGGAGCCGTGGCTTACTGCTCAGACCCCATCTGAGGGACTGAGGGGTGTGTGTGAGTGTGTGTGTGTGTCTTTGCTGACTTCCCCTCCTACTTTTCCTCACCAGCTCTTTGAACACCCATGGGTTCATTATCTTAAGGTACTCAGAAACTTTCTCAGAACCTTTATGAATAATGCTATAACTTTTCATTTATAAAAGCTTATATAAAGAATTTTAATACCAACAAGTTTGACTTGGGTGCCTCTTCCTTTGCCAGAAACATATAGCGAGGTACAAAATTATAGCCAGTGCTCTCATTTATTGAATATCTGCTATAGCCCAGCCACTGTGACTCACCCCTTGATTATAGTATCTAGCTCTCTGGTCAGATCTATTCCTTTGAGTAGTTACTATCATTCCCTCCCCTATCTTAAGACAGTAAGATTCTTACCCATATAAAAGAGGAAAGAGTCAAACCCACATTTCTCACCTTCTTAGGCTCATGTTCCAAGTACCGCTTACAGAAAATAGCAACCTAGGAAGTAAACTGGGAGGTACGTTCCAGTGACAGCTCTGAATCGAAAATCTCTGGCTGCCTTTCATTAAGAGAACACATGTAAAATCACAAATTAGTGCTTGGCCCAAAGTAGTTCCTCAAGAAATGATGGTTGTAATTATTACATAAAACCATCTCTACTTATCCTCTACCCTCACCCTCAATTTCCTTCAGGAATATCAAGCACACTGCTGAGGTTTATCATAGTCCCCACTTAGAATCACCATCGATGTGGTCTGAGGACCTAAGAGCAAGATCCAGGAGCAGGCGTTTTATGTTATCTGACTGAGAAATGTTAACTATCAGGAAATCCCGTTCTGGGAAGGGGAAAACAGGTGGAAAAGGTCCTAAAGGAGACCTCACTCATTTTCTGTTAAAATCTGCCTTGGGAACCAGCTTAAAACATACTTGCTTTCAAAAAAAAAATAAATAAATAAAATAAAAAAAAATAAAAAAATAAAACATACGTGCTTTCACAGCACGTGTTTCGTTTTCCTACTGTAGACGAGGAATGCAATCACAAGAGCACCGAGAGGCCATATGGAAGCATGGGGTTAGGGCACACTCACGTTGTAATGAGCCAGAGCTGCCTGACAGGATCACTCAACAAGTGGGCCACGTCGGCACTGGCAGGGCTGGAGCCTGGGAGACACGAACAAGGGCAGGGTTCGACACTAGTGGATGGGTGCGAAGTACCCAGGGAAAGGGTGTGTAGGTCAGAGGCATTTCAAAGGCAGAGGGAGTGGAGAGAGGAGCCCCTGGTGGGGCTGTGGTTGAACCAAGAAGCCTCCTGGCTGCTGAAATTCGAGGGTCTGGGCTCCTGGGTAGAGCATGCAGGGGTGATCTTGCAGCCCAGGAAGGTCAGAAAGTTGCCGAAAAGAGTTTACTTGACTTAATTGTCGAGGCAGTGGGATGACAAAATACCCAATCCCAGCAGCAGAGTGCCCAGGGCCCTGGGAAATCATTGTGCCAGTTGAGAGACGACATCACTGTGAACTGGCATGTTTAAGGCGCCCCTGCTTGAGGAGTTCCCTGGGAGAATTTGGTGAGATGGGAAGAAATCAGGATGCCGTGCTGGTTAGAGGTGAACCACCAAAGAATACCAAGAAGGCATGGTGACAGCAAGAATAAGAGGGGACTGGAACTGTCTAGAGACTACTGAGCGCCATGCCGGCCCACCCCACCAGGGGCCCGGTTAGCAAGCAGCGAGGAGGTCTGTGTCTGGCTTCTTGGTGGCAGCAGGGACAGGACAGCTACCTTCTCCCGGTCAAATGTGCTTGCTGAGAAAGGGCCAGGTTTACACGATACGTTGTTTTTAGTTTTTGTTTTTACGTTTTGTTTTGGTTGCTTTGGTTTTTGACCTTCCGCTCAAGGCAATAAGGCAATGCAAATTCAAAGGTATTGCAGAATTTGCCGGAATCATTGGTCTTCTCTGACTTTAAAAACCGGTCAGAAAATGTTGCAAAATAAGGTTTCCGGTCTCTCTGGCCTCTGTTCCTGCCAAGAACACCCCACACCTGTCCCTGAGCAACAACAGCCCCTCGGATCCCCAGGGACCCCTGGAGCTCACTAACAGAAAGAAGCCAGACCCCTCCGGCACACCCACAGCTCTTGGCTTCAGACACAGGTGAGGTTCGGGGTGCAGTTTAGTTTTCATATCGCAGAAGCTCATTCTGAGCTTGAATGCTCGTGTTATTCTTCACAGCACTACAGAAGCCCTGTCAAAAGATACTCGGCGACTGCACTGGGA